>JAESVK010000392.1:907784-953207 GCA_017140935.1 Hamamelis virginiana
GACTTTAGTGCAGACGGTTTTGTCAAGCATTCCTATTTATTTTATGTCTTTTTAAGATTCTTGCTAAAGTGGCAAATCAATTGGAGAAATTATTGAGAGAGATTTTGTGGGATGATTGGGGTGAAAAGAAAAAATTTCATTTGGTTAATTGGGAGGTGGTTTCTCAATCCAAACCTAAGGGAGGGCTTGCTATAGGTAATATTAGGCTCAGAAATCTAGCTTTATTAGGGAAATGGCTTTGGAGGTTCCCTCGTGAGACTAACTCTCTTTGGCATAAGGTTATCAAAAGTAAGTTTGGCTTACAAGATGATGGTTGGAATGCTAGAACCAGAAGGGAGGTTACTTATCGTAGTCCTTGGAAAGGTATCTCTCAAGTCTTACCTCTTTTTTCTGGGTTTGTGTCTCTCTTTTTTTTTTTTTTTTGTGTTGGGTAAAATATTAGATTTTGGAGGATGTTTGGAGAGGGGAGTCCTCTTTTGCTTCTTTGTTAAAATGGTGTTCCCTGTGAAAATCGGTCTCAAGACCTTGCACGTGAAAGTCTTAGTGCGGGCATGCCAGGGCAAGTAAGAGCCCAAAAGACCGTGTGAACACGACCTCTAGCACCTTCTAGGCCGTGCGAATAAGACTTGGTCCTAATGCCTAGTTGGTCACTTTTAAAATGGCAATAAGGCGATTGGCAAAAATTAGAGGTTGATCTTCTTGGGTTTTAGTGTATGAAGTTTTAAGAAACTAAATTTAGCCGATTAAACTAAGACAAACGGATTAAAAACAGGATATTTTATAATCAAAATATAAAACAAATGAGCAAGTAAATGAATGGAAAATACTTACAGTGCTTGCTTTTGCTAAATACGATTTGAATTCCATCTCATGCAAATAATCTAACGCTGATCAAACAACTTACTGATATTGCTTAATTCTTACAGTCTAAACCAAACTAAAACAGTTTAATTTGAAAGACATAAAACTCCTAACTAAAGTACGATTGCAGAGCTAAAAACTTGAAAAGAAATTGCTTCGAGTAGTTGTGTAATCTGGTGTTGGGGCCTTCCTTTCGGGCTTTTCCCATATTTATACCCCTTTTGGGCTGACATGGTAACTGCCAATATTAGTGGCCCACTTCCTCCAAGTCTCCACAAATCACGGTTAACTTGCTTGTAACCTCTTACACCACATATCCATAAGCCCAAACACATTCAATAACTTTCTTTCTTCTCTTCTTCCTACACGTGGCTTACTAGTATTCCCCAACAGCTCTTCCACTTGTCCTTTTAATTTTAGGGTGAACGCTTTGCCCCCCGTTTGAATTTAATTGAAAATTAAACTTCAAATATGACTTTGATAACAGTAAGACCTTAGGCAGATGCTAAACCTAATCACTTAAGTCCGCTTATCCTCCCATTAATACGGACTTTAAAATTCAAATTCTCCTTACTTCACTCAACGTTCCTAATAAATGCTCGCCTCCGTGAACCGCATCTGCCAATATTTGATAGCGTCTTTCTTTTCAATCTTGTCTTTACATGACTTCCCTTTTACCCCGTTTCATCTCTTTTTCTTCTTCTTCTTCGTTTTCATCTCTTCCGTCATTCAACATCTGTAAGCAATGTTTGGACCTAAGTTAGCTTCCTCTACCTCAAATCCATCTTCCCTTTAGACGCAACAGCTTGTGGATGACCTTTGTGATCAAGTCCAAACTAAGGTCTCCCTTCAGGTAATTCCTCAAACTCAATTGGTCTTGTTTTTATAAGTCCCTCCATTCCATAAGTCCTTAAGCTCTATTTCCCCCTTTATCCCTAAGAATCTTTAGCTCTTGAATCTCATGGCCTTCACTGGGATGAATGGGCAAAGAAACCCTTTCGAACTTGGCCAAAACCCAACAACGAATGGATTGCTTGGGTTGACAAGTTAGAGCCACAGTTTGGTCAGCTTTGGAAAAATTTAGATATCTACTATTCCATTCAGTTAAGCAAATACACCTTTCTCATAGACAAGAACTTACTACTAGCATTGACCTGTTTTTGGAGCCGTTCTACCAATAGTTTTCTCCTCCCTTGTAGTCCCATGTCTCCGACCATTCTAAACATTTGTGCACTGATCGGTTTACCCCCTGTTGGAGACATTCCTTCAGCTATGTATGAGTCCATAGTTTCTGTGTTTTTCAATTATAGCAATGCTGCTGCCACATGGGGAGTGTATTATAGGGGTGAATGCAAACCTGCTGCTTTTCAAATATCTCCCAACAGGAGCATTGTGCATTTCTTTTTATGTGGTTATGCATATTTTTCCTTTGTGTCCCTGCAGGTCAAATGACTCAGGAATATCATAAGTTGGCCCTTGATGTTGCTTCAGGCTGTAAATTGGCCTTAGCTCCTATTGTTTAGTCTAACTTGTATAGGTGTCTTTTTTACATGTCATGAGACTCCTTGTGCATACTGGTGGCCCTTTTTGGCTATTACAACTCTGGTTCTATGAGTACTTTCCTGATTTCCATCAAGCCAATATCCCTTCTGAGACATTTCCCACCTATGGCTTCATATGGGCAAGGTCTTATTTTGAGCCCAGGTCATTTTTAGTGACATTTCTGAGAACCTGATTGTTGGATCATCGTGATTTTTGGCAGACATGACATGCATAAGTATATTATCTAATCCAACAAGCAGTTTTTCAAAATATGCATCACATAATTATCTATGGCCTTAATGCTGATATAAGCTTATATAAGCATATCCTGACTTGATCCTTTCTTTCTCGGAAACGTCACTAAATTAAACTGTGACAGTTTTGAGCAGTCACAGTTTTTCATAGTTATATTTTGAAATTCTGACATTGGATCACCGTGATTTTTGATATGCAAGACAACCATAAGAACAATATCTAATCCAACGGTCAGTTTTTCAAAATATGCATCCCACAATTACTTATTGGCTTAATGCTTACATAACTTATGTAAGCATATGTTGACAAGATTGGGACTATATTTATATTTATTTGCCAATGGCATTGTGGCTTAATGGCACCTCTTCTCCTTTTGCAAGGGGGAGGTCTTGAGTTTGATCCTGATGAATTATTGTTAATTTACCTTTCTTTGAGATTATGATGTTCTTACCTAGTACGAAGAAAAAAAGGTATATATATCCTCTATACATATATATCAATTGATGGCTACTTGGGTTTTGGCTTTTATGTATGCTAGACTGTATATATCCTCTAAACATATATATCAATCGATGGGTACTTGGGTTTTGGCTTTTATGTATACTAGACTATTGCGCGTGTGAGCAAAAAAAATGTAAAAGATCATTTATGAAAGTAGAAAAAAATAATTTATTTTAAAGTTTTGAATTTGAGAGTTGGTTATCTAAGAGTTAGAGAGAGACATGGGATAGGATGGTTTTAAATAGAAGATAATAATTACTCTTATCCACTCACATATTGTATTTTAAATTACTATATTTTCCAAATAAATATTAGATATTGAAACTTATTTCTACTATTATGGGGTTATTTTTGTGAATTCAATGAGTAAAAATACAATGGGAGACACTAATAAAAAGTTTTCCCTTTTCTAACAGTTTACTTTTATTGCATGGTTAGTTAGTTTGTTGTTTTTTGTTTTTAATTTATGGTTTATGTTTCTGTATCAAATTTCTGTATGTGCAATTGTTTGTTTTTTGTTTTTTTAATAAATTCGTTTTGTTGTGGAATTATCTGCGTAAACATGAGTTAAAATGCTGCTAATATGAAATACTTATGTTAAATTGGTTTTTAAAAGAGTGGTTGGGACATGAGCTGGCTTCAATTAGGGAGCTTCATTGTTAGTGTCTATAGATATACTATGTGATAGAGTGAAAAACTTATAAGGTTTATTTGAATATGCATTAATAGAAAAAATGTCTTCAAAATCATCATCAGTGTCACCAAACCAAAAAGATTAAAAGTGAAAGAGGCAAAAAGGTCACACTAGCTTATTCAAATTGGAAGTGCTAGCTTATTCAAATTGGAAGTGCTTGGCTAAAAATATTCAGCTTCACAATCAGATGGTATTACAAATCAAAGAGGTTCCTGGGTCTGGATATATTAATACAACTTCTCTAGAAAGATGGACATACTACCATATGTTGCGAAAAAAGCTTATCTATTTGTTACATAGTTGTTGAATCTAAATCAAATTATATAATTATGAAGGAATAGGTATTTATCAATGATAATGAATTATTGAATCATAGGATTTAGAGTAGTGTACCAGAAGTCTAAAATATTTTCATGGTGAAATCATATTGCATTGGAGCCTTTTGTTTATTTTATTTGATTTTTGCTCAACCAGATTGTCTCTCACTTCTCACATTTTAGGATGGGCTCCTTCTCATTTGCTAGAAAAGTAGCTCCAATCCTTTTAGCCAAGAAAAAAAAGGAGAGAGACTAGAGAAAAGTCTCTCACTCTTGCTTTCCTTCATGCTTGTTCTAGAACCCTCTTATATACGAAAGTGTTTCTGAGAAATAATACTCCCTTTCTTTTGCTATTAAGATGCTCAATATGTTGATGGCATATTTGAGTGTCTGCACACCCCATTGAATTGAGCAACTTAATCGTGTCTTACATGGCATTTGCTACTTTGTACCTTGTGCTTTGAACACTTGCTTTTTTTTACATTTAAATCTGCTACCTTGGTGCTTCAAAATGGGAGCTGTTTTCTTGTAAGTTTCTAGATCTTGGTTTTGCCATCCAGAATAAGTTGGTTTAGCTTCCAGGTCATGTAAGTTATGCATCCCAATACTTTCCAAATCTATTTGCAGTTTATCTATTGGTTTGCTTTGATTTTCTGTGTGCATCTTGTTCACATGTTATACTGTTTGACCCTGCCAGGTTTTGTGTCATTGCATGCATTGTTTTGCTTTCTTCTTTGTTTGTTGTCATCGTCCTGCGCCGCCTCTTTTTCTTCTTTTTGCTTCATTAAAGTTTGGCCTTCTGTTTCACATCTGTAAATGTTGTAATTTGCAGTTGGCATGACAAAGCCATGTTATTTGAGCAATATCACTGGAAGAAAGCACTGGAAAAGAAGCAGCCATATAAATTCAAGGTACAGTGTTATGATTTATTTGAATCTGAAGTTTCATGTAAATTGTTCGGCAAAGTACTGTTAAATGGTCTTATCTTATGTCTCCTATAACATTGTTCGAGCTGGAAGGCATTTTTTGTTATAAAATCTTATCTTTTTGCAGTGGAATCAGTACATGGACAAGGACCACCGAGACTCGTACTATTTCAACTGGCCCGTCTACTTCCCCTAAGTTTTACTTTTGAATATGCATCTTCTTTTAGTTTATTATGAACTTAGAGAACAGCAAGACTCTTGTAGCCTCTCTCAGATGTAAGGTTTATGCCTCCCACCTCTGGATTTGAAGATTTTAATCAATGCAGTGCAGTATCTAATGATTTTAAGTGTTATCTATAATGCCTTAGAGAGCGCTGTGGCCATTCCATGCCCAAATTTAGCAATCATAAATCAATATGGAAAATGATGCGAATGCTTGATTTGTACTTTTTTTATTTTTTGGAAGACGAGGTGGAATTTGAATAATTGATATGCAGATGGTGGGTGAATAATGTTAAGACTATCCCTTTTTTAAAATTTGGGTAGACATAAGAATGTCACTACACTTTAACCAGTGACTTATCACATAAAAAATCTATTGATTTTTATTTATTTATTAACAAGTATCGATGCAGTGTCATCCAAATCCCAAATTTGTCTATAAATTGTGGATTTAATTGCATTAGTGTCTATAATTGATTTGTTTTGTGTAAATATTAATTGATTGGGCCATATATAAATTGTGCTACAAGATCTTGGTGTATTGGAACCCATAGTTATGGACCCAAATCCATTAGTATGGTCATTTCTTGTGTATTGTTGTGAAATAAGTTGTAGAATAAGAAACCCTCTATTTGAATTCAAAATCTCTTTTCTTTGGAAGTGAGGGATATATTATGCTACTATACCAACACGCCGTTTGCCAGAAAAAAAAAATAAAAAAAATAAAATAAAATCAAACAGCAATAACGAATAACAGTTATGTGATAATCCCTTTTAACGACGAGGGCATGCTCCCCTTAACCCTTTGTTTGATTGCCATTTATGAGCAATTTCTTTTCCTTCAATCTTCGAAAGAAGTGAAAGGAGTGCATGTAGGGTATGGGATACTATATATAAAGTGTATCGCAAGGCTGCACCTGCCAAAATGAGTACTGAGGTGACCTTAGTCGATGTGCACAAGCTCATTTGTTGACGTACCATTTATGACGTGTCATGTTGTCATTGGTAGGAGGTGTGCCGGACATATACATCTACATTGCTTAAGTCGCGGATCGAACTTGTGACCTCCGGATTTACAGTTCGTCACAAGCCCGCCCATTACCATTGAGCTACCTCGGGAGGGGGTAATTTCTTCTGCATTCTTATTAGCTAGTCCGACCTTAAAAATCTCAAAAATGAGGTTTAGAGTTTTGAAATATAGAAATCTCATTATTATTTTGGGAGAGACAATGAGGAAATTTAAATTATATGTGGTGTGAACTGTGAAGGGAAAGTTGACAGAAGATGTAGGTGAAATTTCCATGAGGGTAGTGAGTGTGGGGCTTCAAGTGCTGAAAAAGCCCAACATAGCAGCTAGACTTGGGCTGCAATAACAAATGGGTTCAAGAGTACTGCACGTGTCATTTAAGGGTGCGGTTATTGCAACCCCAAACTCCTCTTTCTATACCCCAAACTTTTGAATGTCCTAAATAGTCATGAGCAATTTGACTAAAAGGACATAATAATTTTTAAAAAGTCAAGTAAATCCGTTTGGAGTTTCTTTCTACACCCCAAAGCAAAAAAAAACCCATTTTTAAAATTCTACTCCTCCCTCTTCTCACTTTCTTCTTTCTCCTACCCATCTTCTATCTTTCCTTTAATCCCTTCTCATACTCCATTTTATCAAATCTCATATATATTAACATTGTGGTATTTATCCAAATATTTGGGTGTTTATCATTGTAGAATGGAGCTCCTAGAAGATCTGAGTTGTGGGAAGTTTAAGCTTCTTTTCATTATTTTTTTTTTTCCAAAATCACGTCTCATTCGATCGTTCACAGTGCCAAACATTTTCAAAATGTTCGATGAAATCAAACCGAACGTAATGAAAATGTTTGGTGGATACCCACCAAACATAGGCCCTTTGTTTGGTGGATACTCGCCGAACAAAATGAATTTGTTCGTCCATTTTCAACAAAACAGTGTTAAAAAAATTTTATATAAAACATGAAGAATTATACCTAATGCACTTCCCACAACATAGATTTTCTTGGAACTCCATTCTTTGCTTCTCTTACCCACCATAATGATAAAATGTAAACGAGAGAGAGAGAGAGAGAGAGAAAGAGAGAGACTCACCATTTGCCGGAGAAGAAACCGTCGGAGAAGAATATATCACCAGTAAAGACATCGTAGGAGTGAAATGCTGATGAGAAATAGACGGAGTGCCCTAGTTCTTCATCTTCTCTTTCTCCATTGTGTTTGAGAGATTGAGTATTGGGGTGTGTAAATAAGTTCTATTGCAAATAAATTGAGGTTGGGAGTATTTTAGAAAATAAATGGGGTTTAGTTAATAAATATTGGGATGTAAAAAACAATTGGGGTATGGAAAGTGGAGATTGGGGTTGCAATAACCACACCCGTCATTTAATTGCTCATTTTCTTGTTTTTCTGTCCAGAATTGCTATATATCCCAAAAAATTAATCGTAGTAAAAAAGTATCCCAAATAATCATTCATTTATTATCAAGAGAAAATTTGGTAAAAAGAAAATGGATTGAATTAATAACTCGCTACATCTTTTATGATATACTAAATTTTGGGAGAAGTTTTTTTTAGGACACAACATTTTCTATTTTCTTACAGCTGTGTTGGTCTTGAAAACGCGGTATACTGGCTGGTCCAGCTATTACACTGCCCATGCATGCTTAGCAATATCTTTAGGTGTAATATTTTTCGTCCTTTTTAATTTGGGATTATTGATGAAGTTGAAGATATATGGTACGATTAACATCAAAATTATCACACATTGTTTCCCCTTATAATTTCTTTTTTTTACCTTTGTATTTTTTAATTTTTTTCAACCAAAATATGTAACTCTCTAAAATTTCTGCAGGCTCTTGATTCTACAAGGAATCCATGTTTTACTTCTAGCTTCCTAGAATGTACGTGAATGTGGACATTAATTGATGCAAAATGTAGATGGATTGTAATTAAATGGCGCAGCCCCACGTACCCGTTGATATTTAATTTGTACTTTTGTTCGGATGGGCGATGAATGGTTTATCTGAGAGATGCACATTGAAAATGTACGTCAGGGGGACACTCGATCTATATGTTTGGGTTTATGATTTTGTATTTGGATAAGTTTTGTATGATTCACATACCTTCGACGTTGCATGGTTTTTAAGGGTGAACCGATCGATTGTCTGATTGGCGACAAAATGAGCTAGCTAGCACCAAGTGGAAATGCCAATTTGCATGGGCCACTGCCATTTCCATATGGTTACAAGAATTCATCATTCATTGCTGCGCTTGCGCTGGTGATCTGACGAAGTGATCACCACCTAATGACCTATCTAGTGCAGCAAGATCTACACTAAACTCTATAAAAACATTTATTTAACTACCTATAGACGAATGTGTAACCACTCATATCATTTAGATACTAAAGAAGGCAATAGTCCTCAAGTAATTGCAGCAGTATTAAATACCATAGACTTAGAACATTGGAATAACTTAGCTTACGGAACCACTTTGCAAAACAACGAAAATACCAAAAAATATTTTAGCAAAAATCAAGACTATTGTTCAATTAATCACTGAACTTGACAACCAAATTCCAATATATTTTAAAGAAGCTCTTAAGACAATTTTAGAAAATTCTAACGAAATTGCAAAGCTTGTTATATTATTAGAAAAAATAGAAAATAGACTAGAACAATAAAGTAAAAATACAGAAGATATTTTGAGAAATTTAGAGCAACTTAAAAAAGTTCTTACTTAAAAGCAGTATGGAAATCCAACCAACTTCTTTTAGTAATATAGAACCCATAAGTTATAAATCCCTACAAAGTATAGAAGAAACTATTGTAGAAATCAGTAGACTTTCTTCATAAGAAAGAGAATGGATTAGATCTACGACTCTCTCACAAATAGAGTTAGTAAAAGACTTGATACGAGGAGGAAATTGGTTGTCCTAAGGACTCATAATAATGTTTAGACAACTAAACAAATTCGAATTAGACATCAAGGAAGACCTTGAAGGGAAAAAAAAAGGCTCAGTAGATCTCTACAATTTTTTGACAAGCTTTAGCTAGAGAACTAGCAAGTCAAGATAATAATAGACAATTAGAGTTCAGTATTCTAAAGAATACACTAGAAAGTCTCTATAACGAAATTAGAACAATTAACAAAAATGTTAATTCTACTAATAATAAGCTAGAGAGCCTAGAAGAAAATCTAAAAGAATTTGTCAAAATCTTTAACCAACAAGAAGTTTTATATAAGGAATACCTTGATAAAGCTTTAGAAAAATTAAAAATTTTTGAACAAAGAAATTTAGACTTAAAGACAATTGTCGAACAATTAGTCAATAAGATCGACAGGAAATCAAAGAATTGATTTGGAACATGGAACTAATTCAATTCTAAAAGAATTGAAAGACTTACAAGAAAATCAAAAACAAAGTTATGAAGAAAATAAAACACAATATGTAAAATTACATTTCGAAAATAAAAAATATGCTGAATCGATATTTAATCGATTAATAAAAGAATCAAAAGAAATCCAGACATTGGTATCAACTATACCAAAACCTATAGACAAGATTATAGAGATAGAACAATTAATAAAAATATTGTTTAATGAATATAAGATAGAAATGCTATCTAAAATAGAAAAGTTTAACTTATCATGTAAGTTTAAAACCAAAGAACTCGAAGGACTAGGGACTAATAAAAGTTCTAATAAAACTAGAATTATAAATGATGGTAAAGACATAACCCTTAAGTTTAAAACAGAAGGAGAAACTTTAGGAACAAAAAAATTCCTAATGATCAGAAGAATAAAAAGAGAATCGCTTAATTTAAGCCTTCAGATAAGAGAAAAAAGATATCTAACAGAATCTTTAAATTGGAAAGAATTCAAAGAAACAGACTGAAAAATCACAAGAGAATATTGTGATAAAGGTGAATTACCACTTGTTAAATATGCTAACATTTTTATAGAAGGATATAGACTAAAAGGACCAACTTATGATATAACAAGTTGTAGTAGATTTATAAAAATAAGCAATAAAGTTGAAAGAGTAGAAATATTTACAGAAGACTGGATCAACCGAAAAGGTCTAAAGCAAAGATATCATTTCATGATAATAGGATTATTCCAAGCAAAATCCAAGGACTTTATAAACCATCGGATGGATTAGTGGTTATGGTTAGTCTTGTAGACGAATGTTGGACAAACTTTGACCAAAGGCTTATAGGTTTAGCCCAACTACATTTCGCAGACAACCTAGCTTACTTCAGTGTAATACCAGAATTTACAATCCCAATAGAAGCAGCTAGTAGTATTAAGCTGTAACACCCCAATCTGACATCCGTACTGACCATTCTAGATAGGTCTACACGTGTTAAATTGAAGATACAACATGTTCTGCTCATCCATATTTTCTCATGAGAGACAAAGAATATATATATATATATATATATATATATATGAAATAACATGTGCATACAATATGACCCATTGTTTAATATAAAACAATAAATCAAATCATAATAATTATGCCAATATCCCTGACAAGATAGGCAGAGCAACAATCTATTTCAAATCTCAAAACCAATAATCATATGCATATGCATATACATTTAATACATAACTATTACATATACGCAACAAATGCAATAAATGCCAAAAGCTTGGTCAACAGTATCCAATTACAAGGTTGTACCAAACTACCAATGTAACCTCCCAGGTCTGCTTGCAAATCTGCTGCATATAAAGCAGAAATGAGCTTCAACTTGCTTAGTAGGAATAACATAACCTCTACCAATTAAAAATAATACATGGATACTTGGAATATGTAAATAACAATGTTTTCCATAATCTTAATCACAGTTATAAAACAGTATAAAGAATAGTTCAAAACATGTGGGGACTTTCAGTAGAAGCCATAACTTTCAATACCAGAAATAAACAGGATATATATTTCTCACAAGTGGAATAAACTCTCACATAGGGACTAAAGCCCAAATACTAGGGATGTCAACGGGGCGGGGCGGGGCGGGTTTTTGCTTTTCCAATCCCGTCCCATGAATAAAAATCATTTCTCAAACCCGTCTCAATCCCAACTTAAAACTGGACGGGGCGGGGCGGGTTTTCCAACGGGTTTAAGAAAATAATTAAAATATTTTTTAAACTTCAATTTTATTTTATTTTGGAATGAACCCTAACCATAATCTCAACAAATTTTGATTTCTATCTTCAAATTTCAATTTTATTTCCAACGGGTTTTCCTTACGCTTGTAATTGTAAGGACATTCGGACATTCCTTTTGGAAGCCATGTGAATGATATTTTGAAAAACCGACCGTTAGATTACCGATAATCGGTTTTCAAAATTCAGTCCGTGAAACACTTTGACAGTATTAACCGTTAGATGCTGTCAAAGTTGTTTAAATGTCTGTATTTTAAAAATCAACCATTGGATCACTGTGATTTTTGGCAGACATGACATATATATAAAGATTATCTAATCCAATAGTCGATTTTTCAAAAATATCTCTCATAGTGAAAGTGTCCTTACGATTAGAGTGTAAGAAAGTCTTTGCAGGATGAATTTTGTGTATATATATATATATATATATATACATAAGTGATCTAATCAGCATTTGCTCACTTTAACTAATGTCAGCAAATAATACAAGCTCTTAGATTTCCATTCACTTAATGGAAGATTCATCTCAAGATTCAAATCTAAGGATTTGTGTTATTTGCTTACTTTAGTTAAAGTCAACAAATGCTCACTAGATCTTTTTTCTATATATATATATGTGTGTGTGTGTATGTGTTATTTGCTTACTTTACTTAAAGTCAGCAAATGCTCACTAGATCTTTTTTCTATATATATATATATATATATATTTGATCACCAGGACTATATATATTTTGCCGTCACAAAAATGCCTATAAATTTGTCATTGCTTACTACATTATATTGAATGTGTTCATTATTTTAGCATTATGAATGATTTCTAATTACTTTGTGAACTCGATCTTTTATTCTATTTTATTTTTTATATTATCATTTTCCCCAAAAAAAAAGGAAAAGAAAAAAAAGAAAGGTACCCGACAATCAATAAAGATGGAGCTAGATCAATAGTCATTCATGTTGGATCAAGGTGTAGCAATTTGTAAACTTGGTCGAGCGTCACCTAAGATTGGTTGTCGGTAATATAGTTGAAAAAAATGACACTTATTTTTTAAATGCCCCATTAGAGTGTCATTGGCTAAATTATTAACATTTTTTTTTTTTTTTTTACTTTAGTAATTTCAAATATAATATTTATATACATGACATCGGATCCAAAATAACAATGGGATCCACATCTGAATGGTAAATAAGCTGTTTGTCATTACAAACAGCGACTTAATTAAATGGGGTGGGGTGGGGTGGGGTGGGGTGGGGTGGGGGTGTTTTATATATATACAGAAATGATCATTTAAGGACCGGTTCTTCAATTAATTTAAGGTCCATTCACCATGTTCTTACACAGGATATGTATTTTGAAAAGCCGATCGTTGGATTTTATAATCTTCCAAAAATCACAGTGATTCAACAATTGGTTTTCAAAATACGGTTCATAAGACACTATAACTGTATTTACCGTTGAATGCTATAACAATTGTTTAACAGTCTGTATTTTCAAAACCAACCGATGGATTACTGTGATTTTTGGCAGACATGATATATATAAGAAGATTATCTAATCCAATTGTCAGTTTTTCAAAATATTTATCCTAATGGTAAGGGGACCTTTAATTAAGGTCAAGGACTCGTCCTTACTTGATATTATATATATATATATATATATATATCTATGCAGGCCCAGAAAGGACACGAAATGTGTTAATATGGAGGCATTGATTTAAAACTCAAGCTTCAATTCGATATATGTATATTTTAGTGGGAGAATATGGCAAATGTGCAGATCATGCGGCCTAGATATATGATAGTCTTGGTAAAGCTATCTGAATATATAAAATACATACAATAAATCATATCATTCATATTGACATTATATTTTTTCAGGCGAAAGTAAATAATTAAGATGAGATTCAATGTCAAATAAATTGTTCAAATTCAAGGTGAAACTACGTACGTACCCTAATAACGGACACATATTATAATATATATATATATGTGGGTTCATTCTTCTAGCTAGCTAGCAATTCTATCTCTTTGATGGAGACATTCTTACAAGTAGCACCAGCAGTAGTCTTGTTCCTTCCTTCTATCTTCTAAAACTTTCTGCAACTCCTCAGGTGGACAAGGGACTGTTAGAGCTCCCTTCTGTAGGAATCCATATTCTTCTTCAGCCAGCTTTAGTAAACTCAAGAATGCAGGATCATATAAGTAGCACAATTCAACAACGAACCTCTTTGCTTCCCCACTACCCTCCACTGCAAACACCACAAAATGTCCTTCCTTTACATCCAACTTTCTTGATGGTAAGCATGCGAGACGTCTTCCTAGCTTTTCAATGAAAAGCATAAGCTTAAGCACTATTATTGAGCTTCTTTTCCTCTCTTCCTTGTTAATCTGCTTAGCCGCCATTGATCTCGATCGATCAATGTGCATGAGCTAGGTCTAAGTTATATTGATTGATGAGCATATCTATATATATATATATATATATATATATATATATATATGAAGGAAATTTCTAAGAGGGTGTGTGCGGGGTCATTGCATAGTGGCATTACGGTGTATCATTAAATGGAACCTATGATATTAATCAATTTCCAGGTTATTCTCAACACGGTGAGGTCTTCAAAACGCGGTGTGCGTACATTACATACAGCTGCGCATAAGGTTGCCCTCTTAAAGGGCCTACTAGCTCTGTCCCTGCCCATTTATTTTTTATTGTTAATTATTGTAGTCAAGAATATATGGTGTGTTGATGAAAATTAAGGGTGTTTGCCTTTCACTGCTGCAAGATACTTTAGCATAATCTAATTAAACTGTCTATGTGATATTTTGATGCAGTGGAAATTAACACGACTAGTTTTCTCATTTCTGCAATGCAAACAACCTTCTATTACACGGAATGAATATTAGGGAATTGTGAATTTTTTAAATAAAATTTTATTAAAATCAAAAGTCAAAACTGTTTCAAAAGGAGACTACAAGCATGCATTTATAGGTAACTCCAATCAAATCCCAGTATAGCTAGAAAATAAAATGAAAATACTAATTTCCGTTTTAATATTTTATGCCTTATTTTAAGGATCCGGATTTGCAAGTGATCTAACACCATATCACCATTTGGTGATACACCATTGAGATGGTGCCACCCAAGGCTTTGAGGAGATCTAAAGGTCCATATTTATTTGTCTTGACTGAGGTACTAAAAGACAAGTTTCTTTTAGCAATAATCGTATGTTTCTCACTTATTATTTTTAGCAATAATCACGGTGATCCAACGGCAATTTTTTTTTTAAAATGTCACTGTAAAAAATATTAAAATAGTGACTATTATGTTCTTCAAAATATTACCATTTTTTCACAGTCTTTTTTTTTCTTCTTCTTCTGAAACTGGTTGTAAAATCACTGTGATTTTTGGCAAGTCTGACATACATAAGAGAGGTCTTTAATCCAACGTCAATTTTTTAAAATTTGTTTTGGAGCTAGCTATATAGAGGTCTATTAGCATTTTAGTATTTTTGTTATATCTAAAATTGACTTAGATATTTTGATTTTGACTTTTTAGTGTAGTTTTACCGTAGGATTGACCACACGTACGTGCTAGAATGATCACCACTATGGTGATATGGTGTTAGATCACTAGCAAATTCGGATCCCTATTTTAATGCATGCTTTATAAAACCCTAATAACACCTACTTAGAAACCTTCTTAAATTGACTTAATTTATGTACCGATTGTAGTATCGTAGGGACTCAAAATTGACTATTGTTGAAAGAAATTAGGGTTATTTTCCAAAGGTCCTATTTTAGAGACCTATAATGGCTAAAGTCCTCCATTTTTTTTTTCTTTTGTCAAAAGTCCTAATTAAGATTTTTTTATTGCAAAAGTCCTGTTTTCTTAAGGGTGATTCTATTGCCACCCACCCATATTGCTAGCTAGTGGCACCTACTTGCTACTACGCCCACCTGATAAATATTTAAAATATAATTTTTGCTACATACACCCTCTATAATACCCAAAACTAACTATAACTCAACCAACCCTAAAACATATGTTTCTTTTTACACCCATCTTATACCAAAAAGCCCCAAATAATTTTTATTTATTTATTTAATTATTTATTTTCATCCAAAGAGGAGATTGCTTTCTTTACTCCACGATCGAAGAGAGTAACCCAGCCATTTTGCCATTCATCTCACAAAGGAGTTTATTTTCTTCACTCCATAAAGAGAAAGTAGGCCAACTATTTTGTAATATGTTCTAACTTAGTGTGCTAAATATTCTAATACGTTCGGTTGACGACTGTTGAACATAGGATGATATTCTACTAGTGCCTACAGAACATAGCATCCCATGCTAAACATTTTTATATGTTCGGTTGGAGTGACTGAACATAGTGATATGTTCAATTACCCCTATCTAAATATTGATTAATGTTCAATATCGCAAAGCTGAACAAAAGATCGAACTTGAATTTAAAACAACTTAAAAAAAAATGAATCATACTTAAATAAATGTATATTCTCATTGTTAGAATCATTCCATATGACCACTTCATTATCCATTGATCAATAAACACATTTTTTTGTTAGAGCTTTCAGAAAGTTATATGAGAGTGTAAAGGTTTTTGAGATTAGAGTTTACGGAAAAAATATGGATGTGGGAAGAAGAACGTGAGTGCGGGAAGTAATATGATTTATTTTATATTATTTATCTAATGTTACCCTTAATAGTAAATTTACATGTGGGTACAATGGTAATATATATATATATATATATATATATATCATTTGGTGGGTGCCACTAGTAATATGGGTGGGTGACAATAGAATCACCATTTTCTTAATTATATGGGGCAGGGCGGGACATTATAAATCCATTCCCACCTCGTACCCCAACGGGTTAAATATTTTTAACTTCATCCCCGCCTTGTACACCGAAAAATTCAAAAATAACCCGCCCCTACAGAGGCAGGGCCCTGCGGGGATGCGGCAAATTGCCATCCCTAGTCTCATGGCTCATACGAAGAAATTAGAGGAATCCAACTTCCACTGCTGCTCTTGCTTCGATGCTTGCGGTGTGAATGTTTGATTTGCCCATTTCTCAAATATCATGCTATATAAATATTTCGGGGAGAGAGAAATTGTGATTGCCTCCTTTTGTATTATTATTTTTGGATTAATTTTTGTTTGGTTGCTCAAAAAATGTAGGAAAAAGAAATAGATTTGTTTTTTAGTTTTTTGTTTGGTTGCTGGTTGCTGGTTGGTGGGAAACTGTAGAAAAAAGAAAGAATTTTTTTTTTTGTTTGGTTGCTGGGAAAATGTAGGAAAAAGATGGAATTTTTTTTGGCATAGGGAAATGCCTTTTCCGGCATAGTGAAATGCATTCTCCAGCGTAGTGAAATTCATTTCCGGCGTAGTGATCTGGTGTTCAGTGTAGTAAAGTCTGATTCTGGCATAGTGAAATTCGGGTTGAGATTGGAGGAGGGGTTAAAGGTTTTTTAGGAAAGAAGGGGTATTTTTATCCAATTCATGCTAAAAGGACTTTTGGCATGAAAAATATTTTGAGATGGCTTTTGGCATGAAAATCTTCTAAATGAAGGCCTTTGGCCAATTTCTCCTTGAAATTAACCTTAATTAAAAACTAGGGGTTTTTAGTCATAGGTCCTTTCTTTTAGCGGGTTTGATTAATAGGTCCAAGCAAAAAAGTACTGACCCATAGGGTCTTTATGGGTTACCATTAATAGATAAAAGTCAAAAATCTTTTATTTTTTAATACTAAACTACCCTCGTCATATTTAGTTTTGCTAATAATCCTTAATTCCTTTTTGAATATTTCCTATTTTATCTTATTTTCAAATTTGAATTATTTAGGAATATTAGGAAGGCAAGATTTTGTTTGTTTGTTTTTTTATTTAAAATTTGAATGAAGCATATAAATATAAATATTCTTTAAGTGAATGTTTTCTGGACGAAAATTATAAGTTATATTCTCGATTTATGTTTTAGCTTGAGTTTATGTTTTTTCATCCCAATATATGTAATGAAATCAGAATGTATAAATTTATGAGAAAACATAAAATCTATATGTATAAATTTCTGAAAATGCATGAAATCTATATGTTTAAGGGTTTAAACAACTTTATGCATCCTACAGCAACCCAAGATCCTCGAACATCAAGTTAAACCCAAATGTATTTGTGATTATTATTCCCAACAGATGTAATGAAATTTGAATGTATAAATTTCTAAAAAAACATGAAATCTATATGTTTAGGGGTTTAAATAACTCTATGTCATTCTATAACCTAAAATCCTCAAACAACAAACCAAACCCAAATACAATATTGATTTTTTATGCCCAACATGTGTATTGAAATCTAAATGTATAAATTTTTGAAAAAGCATGAAATCCACATGTTTAAGGGTGCTATCCCATGACCCAAAATCCTCAAACATCAAGCCAAAACCAAATGCATTGGTGATTTTTTTTATTTCCAACATAAATGAGATCCGAATGTATAAATTTATGAAAAAACATCAAATCTATATGTTTAAGAATTTAAAATATCTAACCTTTTTGGGTCAAGAAGCGTCGGAGATGGTGATCCACTACAACATGAGATGATAAACTTCGACGCAATACGGTGAACTTCGGCAATATGGGTAGCACTCTCACGGGCTATCAGAGATCATGGTTTGGGTAGTAATTAAAGCTTGCTTTTGTTTCCTTTTTCTGTTTTGCTCGAAAAGCTATATTTATGGAATGTAGTGGCATTTTTTTGGTAATGCATATATCCTGTCCGTCTTGGACATTTTTAATTAAAGGGCAAATTTGTCCAGAAATATGAGTGAGAGACCTAATGGGTTAGCACTTTTTTCATTGAACCTAATACTCTAAACCTCTAATATGAAAGACCTATGACTAAAAAACCCTAAAAACTATTCAATTAAAAAAAAAAAAAAATCCTAAATCATTAAAATCTGAAAATCAAAAAACCATTAGTTGATTGAAGTTAGTACTAGAATGTGCAGCTCTAGGATGAAAAGCCAAAAACCATACAAGAAGTTGCTGATGTGAGAAATGGCCACAAAGAAAGGCAAAAAATTAGGCAAAAGATTCCAATACTGTTGTAAAGTACGAAACAATATTACATCAAAATTAAAAGAAAAAGTGAAGTAAGGCGGGTTGAGGAGCGGACTAGGTCGCTCTCTTTAAGAAGATTCGCACCACTACGGAAAAGTCCGATCCAATAGTTTATAGCACGTCGCTTCTAGGATACAATAAGTCCAGCCACTTACTGTTATTTTTTTTAAGCTTGCACAACTTTGAGAAAATATGAAGCTTTACATAACACCCTTCTTTGTCCAAAGAAAAACTCACAAAACACTTAAAGAAAATTATGGAGAATCAAAGAGAGAAGAGAGAGCTTGTGAATTGGTGAGTAAGAATGCCTAGAGAAGTCCTCTATTTATAGGTGTAGCAAGGTGTAACCTATGTTGCAAAATTTAAACATGACATTCACTCCAATTGTGAAGGTTATGAAAATAATTTAAATCTGAAATGAATTATATTCATAACAGATAGATGTTACGAAATTTAAAATAAAACATGTGATAAACCTGATTTCATTTGAATATGAATCTGTAACAAATAAAAATAAATAAAAGTTCGAGTAGGAGAGCCATAGGTGCTATCTGGATCATTTTGAAAACTTATACCTCCTCCACTTTCTTCCCTTCTTCTTGCGCACGTGAGGTGCCATGTTTTCTAAGTCTTCACTAAATATGAGTGGAGAAGAGAGCTAATAAGCCACTCCATGTTCTCTTCTTCTAACCAATGTGGGACAAGGGAAGATAAGAATGTAAGTTTTGTTTTTATTAAAATACACCAACAAATACTACTCTAAACATTTGTGATTCTTCCCTAACTATATACAAAGTTGATTAATATATCCTCAATTTTTTTTTTTTTTAATTTTGAATAAATGGTGTCACGATGACATGTTTAAAAAAAAAAAAAAAAAAACATGTTGACGAGTGTATCCAGAGGTCTTGGTCACATGTGACCCTTATCAACTGTACTTTTATTTATTTATTTAAAAAAAAAAAATTAGTGCTTTTGAATCATAATTGACATGTTTCATTAAAGCAATTTATGGAAATCTACTATGCTACTCCTAATTTTAATTTCTAAAGTACATTTGGTCTCCATTTTTTATTGTTTATTAATTTTAAGTTGGTTTTTTTTTTTTTTTTTTTTTTTTTTTTTTTTAATATTTTAAAATTAGAGACCATTTTTAAACTTTTGCAAATTTTTTTGAGAGGAAAGGCTATGCGACATTAGATTTATTGTGCATCATTAATGTGGCAATTAGATTAATAATAATTTGTTTATTATTTTTCTTGAGTATTGATTCTTTGTGTTTATCAATGCCCACCAACTTAGGATTTGAGTCCTAGTTGGCACGTATCCTTAGAAAGAATACGGGGCATAATCATCCACTTAAATACTTTGATTGTTTGTTATGTGTTAGCATATTAGTTTTAGGATTAAATGGATTATTAAAATTGGCAATTAACAAAGGAGCTTATGTTTTGTTTGCTTTCTGTGATAAGACTATTCTACTATGTATAACGCGCATCGCGGCATTCTCAGTTATTTATTTATTTTTTGTTTTAGATCATTTGTAATAGGATCATTTTGGGAAGTAAATTTTTATGGATGTATTATTTTGAGAAGCCTTGTAAGGGATGTGTTTTCGTGCCACGCGTTCACTACTACAATAAGTAAAAAAAGGGACATGAGGCGGAAGGATTTTTAAGGACGGTTTTTAAAAACCGTCCTTAAAAATATACAAAGAGGACGGTTTTTAAAACTGTCCTTAAAAATACATATTTTTAAGGACAGTATTTCAAAAGTGTCCTTTTTTGCTTTTTCTTATGACAAAACGACGCCGTTTTGGTTTTCTTTGATTTGTATTTTTTTCTTTTTTTTTTTTGGAATTTTTATATAGAAAAACGACGTCGTTTTGGGAGAGGCTGAATAATTTCCCTCTTATCTTACGACTCTGCCATCTCTTCCTCTCTCTCTCTCCACTCGATCTCATTCTCTCTTACCCCATCTCGACCTCTGATCGAGTAACCTAATCTGCCTCTTCGCCGGATTCTTCACGATCTTTGCCGGAATCCTCAGTCATTAGAGCATAATGACTAGCCTACCTAGTGGAGATGCCTCCCTGCTGCAAGCTTTCTCCCCTGGCCAAACCCTCACTCAAACTGTAACCCCATGCCGACGCCAAACCCTCTCGTGATACTCGTCGTGCCTCTGATAATTGCGTGGATCGCCGGAACCACCTTCCTGATACTCGTCGTGCCTTTGATAATCAAGATAGGCCGGGAGCAGCTAATGAATGAGCTCGACCTCCAACAAGTTAGCTTGCTCAGGACCCCGGCCACATGTCGTGCCACAGAAGTGATTTTTCAAGGTAAGAGACATGGCTTGGCTTCTTTTCCCCTTTCTCTCTCTCTCTAGGGTTTCGTTTTATTTTGATTCTTTCTTTAGGGGTTTACATTATGATTGATTCTGTATTTCTAGGGTTTCGTTTTGCTTGGCAGTTGGAATTTATGGGATTTTGGATGGTGTTTCTAGGGTTTTGCTTGGCACTTGATAAGTCTCTTGGCTTCTCCTCATCTACACATTTGGTAAATCTCTTCGCTTCTCCTCATCTACATGGCCTGAAATTTGTTATCTAATTTTATTTTATTTTTATTTTTATTTTTTACAAGTTGGGGAAGACAAGGACACATACCAGATTAAATTTCCGTGATAGGTAAATCTTAAGCTCAATATATATGTGTGTGTGTGTGTGTGTGTGTGTGTTTATACCCTAAGTATATTTTTATACACAAAACAATATATAGAATCTGAGAGGATAATGAATAAAACCAGAGAATCTGCAGCAAGGTCACGGGCTCGCAAACAGGTCAGTATATTGAAATAGTTGTTCATTTTTAAGCACAATTTGTTTTTGTATTGTTCACAATGGTTCTTGAAATTTACTTGGCTATATGGACTTTTAAGCTAATTAAAAGGGTTTTAAGATTTTGCTTAGAATTTCAGATATCTGGGTTGGTGTTTGGGGTGGTGTTTATAATTTATGCATATGCATAATTTGATTCTTCACAGGTTAGTTTTAACCTCAATTGATTGAGCTTCATGCCTAAGTGGTTAAGACCCCCACTTATTTACATTGTGCTTGTGGATGTGCATTCTAGCTTATCCTTTTAATGAAGTTATTCCTTTCACCAATATCTACATTTCAAATACATCTTGGGATCCAGTAACTTGTTCACTGATACGATCCCACTGCCTCACTTGAATAGAAAACTAAACCCAATTCCAAGATGATCTTAACATAAAGGAACTTTGTATCCCAAATTTGAGTTAAATACCCACTTATCCAATTTAGACATTTAGGATAAACCTGGAAACTCAACTAGCGAAGAATGTCAACCACTGCAAGAGGACAGTGGTTTGGTGCTTGCGGAATGAAGGCTTTCTATTATGCGGAATGAAGGCTTTCTATTATGGAGTTATTATATGGCCTGAATAGCTTCCCCTGCCAAGGAGTGGCATTTTTCTGTGCAAACCATTGATTTCTGAACAATTCTCAGATATTTTAAATAATTTACATACTATTTGATAACCTTACTATTCTGGAAACTGTTTGTGGTAATGCCACAGTGTACATGTTATATATATGCTTTAATTTTGGGTTACAAAACATCACAAAATTTATGATGTGTTTTATCTTATGCATCTTATGCAGGGTTGAGGCCTCAGTATTAATGTTAACATGAATTGAAGTAAGTCTTCCAACTTGTTATCGTCTGAACCTTGAAGACTTCAACCATGTCACCTAGTGTGAAATGAGCTTTGATTTGCTTCTATCCTGTTGTATTCTCAATGTTTTAATTGAAGTTTCAATTAATTTGTAGATATTAAATGCATGCCTTAGGGGATGAATGGTGTAGAGGTCCATGACATTGGAAACTTTGAAGTTTCCCATGAATTGCAGGAAATCCTTATGAGAGTAACTGTCTGTCTTAAAATGCATTTGTGATTTGTGCTCCTGCAATTTTTGTCAGTCAGCTAGCCAAGATTGAGTATGTAAAGTTAGGTTTTTAATTTTTTACAACCCTGCTCAATGTAAACCTGATCAGCCAACCTTTAACTTAGGAGTCAATTCTCATTTTAAATTGTATTTCAAGGGATATTGGACTGGGCCTGTCTGTCAGGTCTGGTTGGCTTTGCCGTTTTCCTTTTTGATCCTAGAGTTGAAAGTTTTCTTGGAATCAGTAAACTATCCATGGTCTCCCTGCTTGATTTCAACTTGCCTATGTTACTCTGACTCTTTATACTAGCACTTGAATAATTTGACTGTGCCTTTTGATAAAACCCAGATCAACATAACATATTAGATTTGCATGGGTTGGTTTGTCATTGTACCCATTCAACAGTTGAGAGTGCCAAGCTGATTTCTAGTTCAGGGTGCCTGAAATATAAGTTCTTATTATATGAGAATGGGAAGGCTCTACTAAAAAACTGTAGCAAGTCCCATAACCTACTTGTGCGATGAATTCGTTTTATCTCTTTCCTCTAAATTCCCACCTAAACTGAAACGTAAATTGGACTAATGGTTAAATCTTAAAAGTAATTATCACTGCATCTCTTAAATCAAGTATAATTTTAAGTTCCAAAAGTGATTTCAGGAAAAGCTAATGCAAATGTTCTCTTATTCTAATTGAATATTACATGTTTTGTTACTTGTTACTGTTGGTTCAAAAAGAAAGAAGGTGTTTTGGGGTTGGGGGGTGGGTAGAATTCAGTTCCCAAAACAGCTTTACTTTATAATGCAACTTTGCTTTGTTTTAGGCTTATATTATCACAAGATGTTCAACCCTTAGGTGAATGTTATTTTGATCATGATATATTTGATAATTTGATGTGAAACTTATGTGGTTGTCAAAAACCTACAATTAGTTTCTTTTCTTGTTTCCCCCTAGATTTTGTATTGGGTTTGGTCTCTCTTTTTTTTTTTTTTTGGACTATTTGAGGAAGAGTAGAACACAGAAACATGAAAGAAAGTTAGTAGTGAAATGAGCTACTGATTTATGATCTCTTGATTCATCGTACATGTCCCAAACGAAATTGCTCTTGCTTGTGGCTTTTAGCTGTTTCATATATTTCTAATCCCGTTGGCTCGGAATCTCTATTGGGGTGGGAGTTTAACTTTTCTAGTTCTTGTTTTTCTCATACCAATTTCTTGCTTCATAAGTTTGTATTCTTATTCATGTATTTACTGAAATCATAGTTCTATTGCCTTAATATATTTTCTTGTTTCAGTCTATTGCAGAAGTGGCAAAGGATATATGGAATTGATACGGGCGTGACTTTGGGACTAACTATAAAGGGCTTTTCAATGCGCTTTCCCATATCAACTATAATGTCTGTTTGGTTGCTAGGGAGGCATTAGCTGCTGCTTTGGATTGAAACCCAGATACTATACAGGTTAGTATGGTTTTAAATTTTCACACTGTATCACTCATCTATGGTGTTTTCTTATGGTATGGTGATCTGTCCAAGAATTTCTTTCAAATTTATTTTCTTTGTATATCTGTGATGATGGTTTTGGTGAGGACAACATTGATGCTGGTTGGCTAGGCAGACAAGGAATAGCATTGGCTTTACATTTGGCGGCTGACGTACTAAAAACAAAAGACCTTCCTGTTGTAATGACATTCCTGATATCACACGAGCACTGGTAATATTTTCTTTGTTTCTGCTCCAATCTTATTATTAATGTTTCTTCTGGGTTTGGTCACATTGAACTTTTGGAAATATTTTTGGAATTTTGTCAGCAAGGGTTTAAAGAAATTGATCTTATGATTTGTTTTGTGACTGGTTTTTGGTTTCCAGCTATGTTTTGTACTATTGAATTGTAGGTCATGGAAATGGTCCTGTAAAGCACTAATTTAATGACTAGTATTCTTAAGAAGTGGCCAGAACATCCAAAAACATCCCTCTGATTAGGAGCAAGCTTAGTTGCAATTAAGACAACAATCCTAAAAATAATAATTCCAACACTAGTTGATTAGGAGAAACCAAGAAACCAAATTTTCAATTCATAAAACCAAATTAAGCCTTCACAGTATATATAGACTTGTAACTGTATAATCATCCTAGTAAACTTTCAGTTTTAATGCACATTTATTAAGTTTAACTTCATGAGTTGAGCTTTTCCAGCTGTAGATAGCAGATTTGGGTTCTGCTAAGCTTGAATAGAAGCCAATTATATTTTCATCTTTGGTTTTGATTTCTGAAAGGTTTATTCAACTATATATGTTTGCCTGTTTTCTCTAGAGAAGTTTACGTTTGATATGATTTATGGTTTCATAGGTTCTGCTCATTCACTTCTGTGACCATGGTTCCTTTACGTCCATTTGTGGTTGTGCTTTATATATGTTTTCAAGTAGAATGGTTATAATTATTTTACTGGTATAGCATAAGATTAGCTCCTTTATTTTTATTTATTTATTTATTTTTGGTTTTGGGGTACATTAGAAGAACATCAATTATAACAATCATATATACAATATGTTAGTAAAGAGTTTCGAAAGGGAGACCAACTATCCCAAACTCCACCCCTTTCACCAATTGTGTTATCTCCAATTGGAAGCACTTTGTTTTGGTGGCTTACAAAATTTTCATGATTAAGTCCGCGAATTGCTTTTTCTTATTCATTTTCGACTGAATTTGCAAAGTACAGAGGATGAGATCTAAGAATTGGTCATAGTTAGTATTAAAAAAGGAAGAAGAAAGGAACCCACCTTATATTTTCCTTTGATACCACTTGTTAGAAGCATGGAATTAAGTAATAACTGATGGGTTCACAAAAAAAATGCAAAGAAATCACCAAAAAACAGAACAAAACACATTAAAAAAATATAAGAATTTACGTGTTTTGATCACCCTCCATGGTATGATTTATTTATTTTTTAAACAAAAACAACCATCGATTAATATGAAATAACAGTATCATATGTGTAGTATGAGATCAAAGAGTTGGTCAATACTCTAATGACGAGACGTCTCGAACCTAAGCAGGGCATACTATCCCTGGACCCACCCTACTCGAGCTTGGAGATGTCCCTGCATTACCTGGTTGCTAATTGGTTTGGAATTCAAATACTTGCAGGTTTGCAACTGTTAGACTTTTGGACTGGGCTTTGGCCCAATCTATATCCGCCCATTGTGTGCAAGAGGTCCAACCCTATTTGAATACCCATTGGATGGGATAGGGATAAGTCCCTTATTCAAATAGGACTCTAATCCTATTGATGATAGGGATAATGGGATAAGTCCCATATGGAGTATAACTCCCTTATTATTATAAGGGAGCAGCCATCACATTGTAGAATGTGTGTGTTCTCCCTCCAAGTACTCTCTCTCACTCTCTCACTAGAACTCTCTCTTGGAGAATCATCGCTGGTATTATGATTATTGATAAGCATGGGAGAGAGAATGTTTCTCTGCTATTTCCAATCTTTGAGAACTACTTAAACAAAAAGGTAGTATCCCTTTCTTAGTAACAAAAACTTGTGCCTAAAATTATTACTGAAACCCTTCTTTTGTTTTTCTTATGTTGGAAACTCATTGATGCCTTAATGGATAGAATGCTTAGTAATCTTCATACAGTAATATTGCTGAACCTGCTCAATATTCTCAGTTATTTTCTTGTTCTTGGTCAGGAATCGGATGAAGAGAAATATGATTTGGTGCGTGAGGGTGTAGCTATTTTTACTGGAGCTTTGGCAAAACATTTGGCTAAGGTATAAAATTTATTTATTTATTTTTAATTGGAAATAATGTTGCACACCTCAGATAGGTTTGCTTTAACAGTTGTATTTTGTAACATGATGATCCTAAAGTTCATGCAGTGGTGGAGAAGTTGTTGGATGGATTTATTATTGGTATTGATTGGTTGGGATATCTATAATTCTTGTAGTTTTTGGGGGTTGGAGGTGGATGGAGACCCACTTGGGTTTGATTTTTTTTTTTTTGGAATAATTGTTTTTGTTTAATACTTAGTTAAGTAAAATTTTAAGATTGTATGAGTAAAGATGTGCTATACACTCTTCTACAAATGGGTTAAAATTTGATAAATGTTATAAAAACTTGAGAAACTATCGGATTTTCGTCTCGAGGTTGGTGTCATTGTATGAACAATATTAGGGCCTAGCTTACATTCGTCAAGCTCTTACCTTCCGCTTTTTTAAGCTTTGATTTGGATTGAATCTTTTAAAGTTTTAGATTTTCTCTATCTCTAATGCTTTTTCTATTGCAAAATTAATGAAGACACTTTTGCATCCTTATACTATTCTTTTAGTTGTTGAGCTTCTACTAGACATTTGTTTAATTGAGGTTTAGCTTCATACTTTTGCAAGATTGTAATGTTGTGTGGATATAATTATAGAAGTTGTATAAATTTTTATTTATACAGGTAAAATTTTGAGAATATTGCAAAAATAGAGGAAATGCTGCCGAATTTTCTTCTTGAAATTAAAGCATACATTTCTATACCAATAATAGATGTAGAAAAACACCTGTATTTTTCTCCGTATACATATTTTCATGCAATTTTTCTCTAAGGTTGTTGAATTCCTAAAACTTTCTCGAATTGCTTTACTCTAGTAGTAATAAAGTTTAAAGTCATAATTACATATAGTCATTGTTTTGTTTTTAAATTTGAATAGATATATGCATATAAGTTGAAGTTTGGATAGAGAAAATTTTAGTAGTTTATTTTCCTCTTTTTAAAAGTAGAAATGGTATTGGGACATGTTTGTGTAATAGTCTCTTTATGTACTATTGATTCTATTTTCATTTCTTGTGAATTATTTAGATTTTATAGGCTTAATGAAAATAACTTTGGTAAGTTTCCATACAATAGGTTCAATTAGAAATACAAAATTTTATACATTTTTTTTTCCATAAATAATAGATTTAAGAGGACGGTTTTATAACTGTACTTAAAAATATGATTTAAGAGGACGGTTTTAAATGTGTCCTCATGCTCGATGTCTTTATAAATCATAGATTTAAGAGGACGGTTTTACGAGTGTCCTTAAAAATATGATTTAAGAGGACGGTCTGTAAACTGTCTTTAAAAACATTTTTGAGGACAGTTTGTAGACTGTCCTCTTAAATCATATTTTTAAGGACACTCGTAAAACCGTCCTCTTAAATCTATGATTTATAAAGACATCGAGCATGAGGACACATTTAAAACCGTCCTCTTAAATCAAAGAGGACGGTTTAAAACCGTCCTTAAAAATATTTTTTGTTGTAGTGGTTATACGTACATGTAGGATTTTCTTAGTATAGGCACTAAAATTAGCCAATTGGGATCCATGTGATTGTGTATGGATGGAATATTTTTTTTAATCTTGATTATTATATTATATTGGTTAATATAATATTGTAATTGAGAATTTTAGGAAATGTTATATACCCACCTTAAATTAATATTTGTTCAAAATCAATTGAAAAATATATTCTCAACTTACATAATTGGGAGATGATTATGAGCATAGCGAATTTTTGATCTCAATGTGTAGGAAGGGATAATATTTTTAAATTGGATTTTTTGGAACAAATTAAAGATGTGTAATTAACATTAATAATAATGTCAATCCTTGCGCATTGTAGCAATGGCTGCCAAGAATGTAGTTGCTAACCTAACTAAGGGAGATAAGCTGGTAGAGACCAATTATGACATATATATGGCAAAGGAAGATACAATAACTAAGGGAGATAAGTTGGTATTCTTTCAAAAATATTTTACCAAATTGGATTGAAGCCATAAGGCTAACACATCTGCTATGCAGTTGGCATTGTGAGCTATTTTCAAAGTAATCCCGGACCAGCTCATTGGACAGCAGTGAAGAGGATTCTTCGATACCTATGTGGGACTACAGACCTTATCTTATGTTATCATGGTGGAGACTTTAGACTTAGATGTTACAGTGATGCAGATTGGGCCGGTGATAGAGATGAGCGTAAGTCAACTTCAGGTTATGCATTCATACTTGGAGGTGGAGCTGTTTCTCGGTGTAGTAAGAAACAGGCATGCATTGTTTTGTCCACATTGGATTCGGAGTATGTGGCTTATTCAGCAGCTGTTCAGGAAGCTGTTTGGTTGAGGAGTTTCTTGCAGAGTCTAGGAGTCACAGCTCATGTAGAAGAGCTTGTACTTCTTTATTCTAACAATACTTCGGCCCTTGCATATGCAAAGGATCTCAAATACCACGGGAAGTCCAACCAAATAGATATTTGTTTTCACTACATTCGAGATATGGTTGCGCAAGGAGAAGTGATCTTGAAACATATATCCACTGGCAGTATTGTGGCTGACCCTTTGACTAACCTATTGCCAGAGATGCGTTCTTTTTTCATATTAGGAGTAAGTGATTTCATAGGATTTGATATGTTTGGATATTTCATTTGTGATTGACATTATTATTGTTATTAATGTTATTTATATTATTCATTAGTTATTTATAGAGTGATTATTATTGTACACATCTTAATCATACGTCACCAGGCTTGAATCGACCCACTCATACGGGTGATTCACTTTGGCACTTAGATAGCGAGCAAGATGAGATCGACATACATGTTTTTTGGCGCTAAGAAAGAGAGCTAAGACATTTATATCTATAGCGCTTGAAAAGCGAGCTAGATATATTGTTATTATACCATATACGTCGCTGTAGTTAGAACTAAGATGAGATCTTATAAAAGATCGAACATAGAGTTCCTATACTACTCTATATAGCCTGAATATAGCCGAATGTGAGATTTTAAGCGGGCGCTAAGAAAGTGACTGAGCTGAAAAACTCAGGTTGGGCGCCTGTATAGCGACTGAGCTAAGATTCTTATGGTGTTTTTTTTTTCTTTATAGTGAGATGCTCATTTTTTTATGAGATAACACCATAGCATAAATATACATACTGTATATGCTACATAACGGCTAATTGTGGGAGTGATGAATGATCATTTTTTATCACTGTGTGAGCCACTTGATCAAATTTTTTGATCCTCATTGTGCCCTTTTTGACCTGAGACTATATATGTCATGAAAATGACACTTGATGTCTCTACTTTAGCATACTTACCAAGGATCATTATTTATGCGGTCTCACGGGGCATGTCTAGGAAAGCGGTTGAGTCTAATTGAATTGGCATTAGGACTTAGGGATGACCATTCGATTTTACACTTGACCAGCGACAATGTCGTATTTGTTTTCGATGTAGATCATGAGTACATTGCATATTAATTGGGGATATAACACTGCTTTATAAGGGATTAAGAGTGTCTAATCCGGTGTAATATGAATTGTCTGGGGCATATTCGAGATGCCTTCGAGTGATGCGCTCTTGTTAGTTAGGTGATGACTTAATAATTGCGCTTCTATGGTTATAGGTCTTTCTGGTGAGGTCGCACACTCCATTTCCTGTATGATGAGATGAGTGATAGATAAAGATATTACTAAGTTATCTCGCCCTGTGTGGGCAAGTGGGAGATGTTAATAATTATTGGGCTAGGTTCGTACCCGAGCCAATATCCGCCCACTTGGGTGGATAATTATTTGATTGAGATTAAGAGTTTTAGAAGACTTATATCTCCTAAGTGGATTAGGATATAAGTTATCATCCTAATTCTAGAGATATCTGCTAAGTGGATGATTCATACTCTAATCAGGATTGAGTTATCTTTATATGCACTCCTATAATCCCAAATATCAAATTAATTCATTCAAAAACATATCTAAGTTTTTCTCTCTCTTTTCTCACTTTAAGAGCCATCACAAAAGCTCTTGGATTTGGAGTAGTGAAACATTAAGGGAGAACTCTAGTAGCCACTCCTTCGATCTAGACGAGTTCGTAGGCATACACGAAGGCTTAGTTCGTGTTCTTGGCATTCATGGATTGTGTGGACGTGTAACAACAAGCGTATGATCAATTCGATTGGACCGCTTTCACATTTAGGTAATCCTAAACTCAATTGGGTGCAATATGGATTATATTTATTTATTTATTTACACCTTGCAATTCTATCTCCTCGTCCATTACTATCTTTGCACCTTTCTTGCTTTCTCTTTCTTTTTTTTCTGTTCTGTCTCAAATTAGATTAGAAATGCTGTGAGAAGAATACATGCCGTTAACCAGCAGACATCACTCCACCCAAGACTTTTTTCATGCTGCTTTTCCAAAAAATCGAAGCAAGTAAAACCATTATAACCCGCAACATAGGGTAAATAAGTCTTTCCTACTGGATAGTAAACCGCACACCACTCAACAATATTGAGATAAAATGTCCATTAAATTAAGTAGTAGTTTTCTATTTGGTATATAATTATGTGCTATCACAGAATTAACATATGTTCAATTTAGTTTAGTTTCTGCTACTACTGGTTTGATTTATTTAATTTATTTAGACACAATATTATCCAATTATAAATAATCCAATCATAATTTTCTAACAATCGCAACCCAGCTAGCCACATGTGATATATTGCTTGGTTTTTGCATGATTCACGTATCATCGATGTTGCATGGTTTGAGCGGTTACATGATTGAGGACAAAATGAGTTCGCGCGCAGAATGTGGAACCAACAAATGGCCATTCAACTTGATTTGATGTAAACATTTCAGTATAATTTAATGGCATGAATTTTCACCATCAAGTCTTATTCAGCAATTGTTCTACTCTAGCTAGGTCCAATTCTGAGTAGTCTTTTCGGTCTGCCAGACTCAAACTTTAATTAAGAGAAGCGAAATTGCATGAGGTTGACAATTGGGAGTCACAAGCTCTGCTTGGGTGAACAATTAAAGTAAAGCTTAGGCAAAATCTTGGATTTATGGACATGGATTCTAAAAGATGTACTATTAATTATTTTTATTTTGTAGTAAAATTGTTGTGAATAATAATTTTAGACTATTATTTTAGACTTTTCAATGAGGGCTATTAGCTTTGCCCAAGTCACTGTTTTCGATCAGCTCATCTATTCTTATATTGGTCTTTAATGAGCCGTCTCAAAGTGACTTTAATAGGTTCTGACCAGGGTTGGGAGCATGGGGACAGGTTCCAGATTCAATAAATATTTTGGGCTGGAAATAATTTGAAATTTGAATTGAAAGTCGATAAAGTGTTAAGCAATATTGAGAATATGTTTTTTTTACCTCAGTTAGATATTTCTTCAATAATTTTTGAATTATATACGGAGTATTGATTTTTAAAGAATGAACATGAGTTTTGTCTCTGTCTCTTCCTTTATGGGATGAGATTCAGAATTCCATTCCTCAGAAATGAGGATTAGACCATTTATTACTTTCCCTTTCCATTAACAACTAATTATTAATCCAACTAATGTATATAGTCTTGTAAAAGAAAAAAATTTACGGAATAAATTGAATTATGTATGCTCTCAAAAAGTGGGACCGGAGCTAGTAATTTGGTAAATTGAAAATAATTGGAAAATTTTGTCACATGCTTAAGGATGGAAGATATGGCTGAAACTTTTGAGAAGTTCAGTGTGGGGTCACTGCCATTTTCATATGGTTACAATAATTGATCATTCATTAATGCTATGGCGTATGGCTGATGGGGGGTCCTGTCTTTTTCTTTTTCTCCGTGAAGTATTAGATGGGGCCTATGAAACATGGGGTACTGTACGTTGCACTTTAACATGCAAATTCAAAAGCTCTAGACTACTGAGATCATCCAATAAAATTAAAATCTCTGCAGCTTCTGGTCAAACCCAAGAGCTAGAATGCAGCTTTTCCATAATAAATATGAGCATGTTAATTAATGCTTTTGTTTCTCATGATCTTTCTCTCCCCATAATTTCTGTCCTAAGTGATGGACAAGTTAATGACTTTATTACAAAAGGACCCAAATTAACAGGAGACATTATCAAATTCAATCTGCCCAAGAGCTTAATGTGGGACAAATTCACGTGGTATATGCCCTTTGATTTCCAGCCCGTGGTTGCGAGTACGTACCACAAAAGTGACCTTCCTTCACCCCTCTCTAGAGTGAGAAACTGCCTGGTATGCAGCTTTTATATATAACAAACCAAAGCATAATAATTCTCTCTCTCTCTCTCTCTCATAATTTCCATCTTTAGAAAAGGCCAAGTTAATTCCAAAAGGAACGCAAATGAACCATAGACATGATTATCAAAGTCCGGACAAGAGCTAGATGTGGGACAATTGCAGCATGTTGTGCACTGTTTTTGGGTCTCTGTCAATGGCCTTGTAAACTAGCTAATGGCTCGCATCTATCCTCTTCTACTATTAGGGAGGTTTTGGGTTCAAGCCTAGTCAGAGTACTACTATTTCCTTGTTTTCTATTCTTTAATATTATGGTATTCTTACCGTAGATTGTAAAAAAAATTGTTTTATACCAATAGGACCTTGGTATAAAATGCTAAAATGCTTATACTAGGAGGTCCCTCCATTTTTGATACATGAAACGGAAGTTTTAGAGACTAAAATAACACAAAAGCCCATCCTGTAACTAAACTACTTTCTAAACTTGTTGGTGCGTATGAATATACATGGGCGGCAGTTACATGTATATCACCGCAAATTTCACCGTCAGCTTAGCTTGTAGCCTTATCGTGTCTCGGGGAATCTAATCTACGAATATTCAACATTTTTGCAAAATCAGAATTCTAAGAGGTGCGACTTCCTTATTACCTGCATATATTCCAGCAATCTCCAGCGATTCAAGTACAGCTTTCCGGTGAAAATGGCCAAAACAAGTAAGCAAACCGGAATCATTGCTTGCTTTTTTGGGTTTGTGTAATTTTTTTTGTTTATAGATGAATATCAAGTGGCATGTTTGTGGGCTGACACTAGTGTAGAATGTAGATGCGAAAAGATATTGGGGATTTCGAACTAATGAGTCTTGTATCTCTCATATGATTATTTGATTGTTTGGTTCGAAATGAAGAATGCTGATTTCATTATAGAGTTAATTAGGGTTTCAAAGTTGTTTCTTGTTTGGGTGTGGGTATTGAAGGGGTGCAAAAACAACAATTCTATATTACCTGACATTTTAACCCGAAATTAAAAGCCACCATGATGTGTCGTGGTTTGAGTGGTGTGTGAAAAATAGAAAAGCAGTTTGAGATGAGAGACCTCACCATTAATTAAAGCATGACACATCATGGTGGTTTTTAATTTCGGGTTAAAGTGTCTGATACTATAGTATTTTTCGTATGAAACGATGAGTTGATTTGGAAAAGTATGTGTCTCTGGGTACGGTTTTTATTCCTTGATTGTTTGGTTTGAAATGGGCATGGCCATGTGTTTTTTTGTTTTTTTGTTTTTTTGTTTTTTTTTTAAGGTGGGCAGAGTCATTTATCTCTAGGTTTTTTACCCCCTAGTTGTTTGGTTTGAAATGGGCATGGCCAAGTTCTTTTTATTTAGGTGGGCAGAGACACCTCTGGATTTTTTATTCCTTGGTTGTTTGGGATGAAATGGGCATGGGCATGTAATTTTTTTTACGCGGGCAAAGTCATGTATCTTTAGATTCTTTTGGTTTGGTATGGAATCTGGTGCACAGAGTCATGTATCTTTGGGTTTTTTTTTTTTTTTTTTTTTTTTATGGGGTTTGTATATATATAATTTTTTTTTGGGGGGGAAAAATTTTTTTTTTTTTTTTTTTTTTTGTTTTGTTTGGAATGTGGTGCCCCTTTTTATTTTTTTTTGGGTTTTTTTTTTTTTTTTTTTTGAAATGGGCATGAGTATATACATATATTTTTAGGTGGGCAGAGTCATTTGTTTTTTTAAGTTATCTTTAATTTTTTTCAAGTTTAAAAATTTCTTAACAAGCTTTGCTATGAGAAATGAATAGATATATAGTTGAAGATATACCATATCTGATGAAAATATCTCAAATTCAAAAACATCCCATATTTAAATCCATTTAAGTTATAAATTTTATAAGATATAACTTCCTAAAATTATGGACATTAAATTTGAAAATTAATACTAGCTGAAAAATTGGAAATGATATATTTGTCAATCTCTTGGTATTAGTTGACTTTAATTTCAAGCTAGAGGGGTCTCAATAAGGCATCTCATATATCATTTAAACTTGATGATAATAAAATCTGTTTTCAGAGTCCTTTGGATCATTTTCCTAAAAAAAATAAAGTCAATAGAATCTTTGGGGGTTTCTAAAGTTAAGAAAAAAAAAAAAGGAATATGAAGTTCACTGTAAGATAATTTTGTGAGAATTATATAATTAGCCAACATCCCAATTAATTTCCACCCTAGAAGGCAAGTACTTTGCTTGGGTACTCCAATTCCCAAAACACTTCAAGCAGGTGATGGAAACGAAAATGGTGAAAATTGTTTAGAAATAGATTTCTTTTTCAAAGCATTAATTTTAAAATTTTCCATTCCTTTACATATGATTTTCTGGTATCCAAAAAAATTAAGGGCTAATGCCTGTTTGTGTTAGCTTTTTCTAAATCACTTTTAGGGAATTATTTCTTCATATATCTCTAAGAATTTATATTCAAACAATTTCTCCGGATATGAAAATTTTCGTACTAGAAATAATTATGGTAAAAGTTAGAGGGCCATAACTTTGGGCACAATCACTTCTAATATGAAAATTTTACTATCGATCCTATAACCTCTCAACTTGTATAAAAGTGATTATCATCCCACCTCTTAAATCAAATAGAATTTTAAACTTCAAAAATAATTAAAAAAAAAACTAGTGCAAACAGACCTTTAGTGAAATTAGAAGATACTATCCAATGTAGCCCATGGTGTGAATTAACTACTGGTTCAGGTTCTGGGCTCTTGAAAGTGGGGATGAAGGCAGAAAAGGACATAAATGGTGTGCATATGAAGGCAATCTGAGTCATATGCACTTGCACATTTTCATATATTCATACTACTCAAAATTAATTAATGTGAAACGTACTGATAGTGAAAATTAAAAATACTGTCAAAAGCCATTACATTTATGCTGTATTAGAATCATATGTGGAACCCTAGGGTCATATCAATGAAAGGATCGAGATGATGATTTCAAATTATTTATATACTAGACAAAAAGAATTAAGGCTTAGTTAAACTATTGTACTCTGTAGTTTGTGGTAGTTTTCAATTTGGTACCTATATTTTGTTTTGTTTTGTTTTTTTTTTTAATTTTATGTCTGTACTTTGGGGTAGTTTTTAATTTGGTACCTGTACTTTGTGTTTTCTCGATTTCATACCTGTACTTTGGTGTAGTTTTCAATTTGATACCTATACTTTAATTTTTCTCGATTTTATACTTGTACTTTTAAAATTTTTTCAATCAATGTTAAATTGGGGACCACCGTTAATCTAACAAACAGAAAGGTGACGTGGCAGTCGGGTTAGCTATGTGGCAAAAATGAATTTTGTGGTTCTAATAGGCCAGAATTAATCCTCTTTTATGCCTCGGTTCCAATATGTTAGACCACATGGAAATTTTGTTTCGCCTTCGTTCGAACGGGGGTCTTTCCTTTTTGCTACGCGGTTAACCCGACTACCATGTCAGCTTTCCGTTTGTTAGATTAATGGTCATCCCTAATTTGGCCGGCCTTGATTCAATTTTTTTTTAAAAGTACAAGTAACCAAATTGAGAAAAGAAAAGTATAGGTACCAAATTGAAAACTATCCCAAAGTACAAGTATGAAATTGAAAAAAAAACAAAGTACATGTACCAAATTGAAAACTATCCCAAAGTACATGCAGGTATGAAATTGAGAATAAACAAAGAATTAATATATCACATTTATTTGTCTACAAAAGAATGTCAACTTATGAATTATCAAATCATTGTTTCTTCCCACAACTTGAATATTGCTAATCAATGCTAAAATAACAAATAGATGAAATTAAGACTAGAGAAGTTAAACAATCTTTTGTATGTACGAGCTCTAATTTAGCTAGAAGTTAAGCAATGCTAAAATACATGGCTAGCCACATGTTCATTCTCCTAGCAACACTCATAATATGATGGGTAGTAGCATTACTCTTCTCCATCTTGTCTTCAAAATCTTCTGTAATACCTCAGGTCGACATGGGACGGCTAGAGCTCCCGTCTGTTGAAATCCATATTCGTCTTCAGCCTGCTTTAACAAGCTCAAGAATGCAGGACTAGATAAGTAGCACAGTTCAACAATGAACCTCTTTGGTTCACCACCCTCCATTGCAAACACAGCAAAATGTCCATCCTTTACATCATCTGGTACCAAATTTGGCGCTTCAAATTCTTCATCATACTTGACTCCATTGAGATCCAACGACTTTCTCGATTGTAAGAGTGAGAGACTCCCACGTAGCTTTTTGATCGCAAGCTTGAGCATCCTTTCTTCCCTCATGTTCTTATTAGTATTAAACATTGCAAAATGATTTTTCAAGAGCTAATAATTCTTTGAAACTTCAAATTTTCATATCTTCCTTGGGAGGCCCATGACGCTAATTTATAGTGAGTTGTGAAGGAGATGGGAAGCATGGATGAAATTAAATTTCTAAGAGGGTCAGTGTATGTGGGGTCATTGTATATGGGTGTAACAATGTACTATTAAATGTTGCATATGCCTTGTTGATTATTTTAACTTATTGTTTACTAGGGCATTGAAATTAAAACGCGGTATGCCAGCTGCCTGAGGACTAAGGTTCCCAATATCTTAAAGCTAGCTAGGGCCTACTCTTTCCTACGTCATTATTTAATTTGGAGATGATAAGGTTGTTAGTTTTTCATTACCAAGATATTTTAGTATCATCTGAATTTTAATTTTTGTAAAACGTGATCGATATTAATTCCCTTAGTGCTTGCCGGCCCTAGCTTGGCCAGAAGTTTATGGAAGTATAGAGGCCCGGCAAGAAGTGCAATGGCATTTTACTTATCAGAGAAATGGCCAAAAATGCATGTTAGGGTTAATGCTGAAATACAGTTACCAAGATATCATCTGAACTTTATGTAAAACATGATCGATATTAAACAACCAGCCATGAATCCATCATGTGTTTGTGTTTCTTCTCCCTCTCTCTCTCTCTCTCTCTCTCTCTCTCTCTCTCTCACTGCATTCTTAATTGAATTCAAAATGTTTTAGAAATACTTGAATATTCTGGCATGATCCATGGTGTTGTTTACTGGAGCCTGTGGTTCTTTTAGCTCTCTTCCACTAATACTAGATGCTCATCGAATTGTTTGCAATTCCTTTGTCATGATCCGAAAAAAAAAAAAAAAGGAAAGAAAAAAGAAAAGAACCTAAATTGATTTTGGTTGTAATGTCATTTTCTTCCATTGGCACCATACATGAAATACTACATAACTTTCCTAGTTATCGATCATTTACCCAGCCTATCATTATTATATCATAATCAACATTTTGAGCACCAGTGTGGCAGTGTCTATGTCATCATATCATCATATTAGACAACATTTATACTACTTGTTATTACTTTTAAAGACATCGATCATCGTCTCCAATTTCGTCATTGCAGTTGTTGTCGTTGATGTGTCTTAAGTCACAATCATTTTAAGAATAAAATCGATCATATGAAATATTATGCATGCAGGGTGCAGGGACAAATTATTGGCATTTGCACAACGTAGATATTTTTGAAACAAAAAAAAAAAAAAAATCTTCTAACAAGATATTTTCTTTCTATGGTCTTATCGTCCAAATTGCCGGGCAAGAGCAACTAATTGTCCCTTTCTTTTACACTGTTACTAACGTGTATTGTGCAAATAATTTAGGAGCATTATAAATGATCAATAAGTGAAAATACCGTGAGTTTTAATTTAATCTAATTTCACTGTCCATTTATGACTTTCACAAAGACCTAGTGGGAGGAGATGAACTGGTCTAATTTAATTTTTACTCAATTCTCAACAAGTATCACAAATTAAAAATTAAATTAGGCTCCGTTTGGATTTGGTTTTTACAAGGTACTTATTTGCTTTTTTAAAATTTTTCTAAGAAATTATATATTTCAAATTTTTAAAAAAGCAAATAAGTACTTATGAAAAACAAATCGAAACGGTGCCTTAGTTTTACAAAATTAGCGCGTATATATATATGTGTGTGTGTGTGTGTGTGTGTGTGTTATAAAAGAAATGTACGAAAAGAACATAATCACGAAATACAAGAAATTACGTGGTTCAGCTTTTAGCCTACTTATACGGTGGCCAACAATCCGAATTCTTCACTATGAATATTAACAAGTTATAATATATTTTTCTCTATGGCTTTTTCCAAGCTCTTATTTTTTTCTTTCTATATTGTTGCTGCAAGAGCACATTAAATGCATGGAAAGTAGATAATGTTATTTCTAACAATTGCGCATTAGTAATTTTTTTACCATACGATTTGAGACGAGAAACAATATTAAATAAAGCAGAGTTATAATCAGAAGCTGTCTTATAATCTTGTAACCTCATACTCAACCATTCACTTTGAGCATTAGGTAGAATAACCATCTTCTGGTGGTCATACCTTTCCTTCAGGGATATCCAAAGACTTAAAGGATCTTTCTCAGTTAAATATTTATTCTTTCAATCTTTATGGATATGATGACGTAAAAAAAAGAGTGGAGAGGCTTTGTCCTCCAAGGACACTTTGTTTCCTTCTTTGACAGCATCACAAAGATCTTTGGATTGCAAATAAATCTTAGCATCCAATTGTCATGATAAATAGTTTTCTCCATTAACAGCAAGAGCCTTAAAATCAAGCTTAGAAGAGTTTGTCGTTTTTTTTCAATAACTTGATCGTGCTAATAACATGTTAATTATAAAAAAAAAAAATGTAGAAAAAGAAAACAATCACGAGACACAAGGAATTACATGGTTCAGCTTTTAGCCTAGCCTACGTCTACAGTTTCCAACAATCCGAGCTCTTTACTATGAATATTAACAAGTTAGAATATATTACTCTCTATGAATTTTTTCAAGCTCTTACTTTTCTTTTCTCTAATTTCTTCATGATGGTGACACCTCTATTTATAGGCCAATACTCATAATGAGTGGAAAACTAAAAGCCATAAGCTAGTTATATTACCAAGAGGTTATAGGTTACATGATTAAGAGTAGAAGAGGAAGACAAGAAGTTATGGAATGAGGTGGTCATCCACATGTGCATGCATGTATTTACAACAATATATATATATATATATATATATATATATATATATATATATATATAAGAGTTCTCTTGGGCGACGGCGTCCATGAGCTCCACTTCTTATCCCAATGTGACCCACAATGAATGGTTAGGATTTCTCTCAAAAACAGGTGCAGCGCGCAAATTTTGTCGGCATGAATATTTCAATTGAATAAGTTAGTTTGGGAAATAAGTTTGATTGAAAAGGCACATCCAATGCTCAAAAGTGGGACCCACTTCCAATCTTCTTTTCCTACTTTTAACATCTTCCCACTCCCCCTCTCTCCACCATACCTCCCCCCCCTCTATATCTCTCTCTCTCTCTCTCTCTCTCTCATATTGCTGCCACCAACCTTGCAAACCAAATTTGTTTTTTAACTTGATGCCTAATCCTAACTTTCATGGCTCCTTATATTTTGAGGCTTAAGGCAAAATTTCAAAATTAGGCATCTTTAATTTCAAATATATTAATATACATAGCATTAACGAACCTTATATATATATATATATATATATATATATATATATATATATATATATATAGAATTGAATAGGAATATAATGCTAAGGTCATGTGCACTTGATGCAAGTAGCATAAAGTGATCTCCTATAGAGCCAGTTGCAGATTATTTTTTGAAAAATTGACCGTTGGATTACAAACTACTCTTATGTATGTCATGCCTGCCAAAAATCATAGTGATCCGACGGTCTGTTTTTTTATAAAATCACTATGGTGCGCACTTGAACCAAACTCTTTAAAACGATTACAATGTGTCTATATAGCAAGTAAATTGATTTATCAATTTCAATCGAATTTGGATGGTCCTCCCAAACTAACATTCCCCTTTCAAACTTCATTCTTTAATTAGGCTTGTTGAGAAGTGGCTTCTCCATTTTTGACAGAAATCTAATAAAATAGTAACTTCCTTCTTTAATTAGGCTTGTTGAGAAGTGGCTTCTCCATTTTTGACAGAAATCTAATAAAATAGTAAACACACAAAAATAAAAATCTTAACGTAATACACTTTTCTTCCATTTGTCAACGATCAAACAAAGATCATCCAAACCTTTCATAAACAAAGATAATACTTTAATAATTTTATTTTATTTTATATTATTTATTTTTTTGTTTTTCTTGTTTTCATATCATCAAAGCATGAAAAGGAAGTGAAACACAATCCTTCCATAAATCCTTCATTTTACATTTACATTTATAAATTATCATCCACATTTACATTTATAAATTATGATGATAAGGCAAATCTCATAGAACGGTCTTCGACAAGGCCATTGAAGTTGAAATAGATAACTTCATTCCTTCCAATCTCGCTTATGTAAGCTTAAATTTTGCATACAATTTAATAGCAAGTCACATAAATTCATTACTCGTTCCGACGCAAAGTGCTCCATCTCTATTCTAGGTTCGACATCACCCAATGTTGCAGATGCACTAGATGTAACGAAATTTGAATCAGATGTACGTTGACCTTCATTTCATAATGCTTGGGCAAGTTGACTTGGAAGCCATTTGATGAACCCATAATTGCTCTAGCGTTCATTATTCTGGGACAACAAAAGTTTTATACATTAATATTCTAGGACAACATAATTGTTCGAGATTTCATTATTCGCATGTGAGCTTAGGGTGTCTATTTTCAATCAAACTTATTTCCCAAACTAACTTATTCAATTGAAATATCAATGCCGACAAAATCAGCTGCACCTTTTTTAGGGAGAAATACTAACCATTCATTGTGGGTCACATTAGGATAGGAAGTGGAGTTCATGGGCGTCGTCGCCCAAGACAGCTCCTATATATATATATATATATATATATACAGAACCAATCATATAAGGACGTCCTTACGCTCTTATTGTAAGGACACTTTCACTGGCAGACGTATTTTTAAAAAATCAACTGTTGGATTAGATAATCTTTTTATGTATTTCATGTCTGCCAAAAATCACAGTTATCCAACGGTTGGGTTTTTAAATTGCAGACATTTAAACAACTTTGACAGCATCAAATGGTAAATACTGTCAAAGCATTTCACGGACTGCATTTTGAAAAATCAATTATCAAATCACTATGATTTTTGGCAGACATGACATTCATAAGAAGATAATCTAATCTAGTGGTCAGTTTTTCAAAATATCTTTCCTATGGCTTCGAGAAGGGTCGTCCTTACGATAACGAGGGTAAGGACGTCCTGACAGCATCGCTTCTATGTATATGTATATGTATATGTATATGTATATGGATTGATTAGCTATAACAATAATCAAAATTTCGTTTAATGCAAAGAGTTGATAATAAAATATCAATACAACCTCGAGCATGCATATCTAGATTGTTGTATTAATTGAAATAATTTCAATCAACCACACACATGCAATCAACTTTTAAATTTTGGAAAATTTCATTCGTCCTCCCTTTTTGTCCTAATTTTTTGTCCTTCCTAATGTATATGACCAACTTGAAATAGCTATTTCGAGAAATTGACTGTTGGATTTGATGTTCTACTTATACTTATCGTGAATGCAAAAATTCATATTGATCCGATGATCGGTTTTTGCAATTTTGAAAAAAATTGTAAACAATAATGAAAAAATTGTGAAAAACCGCATAGTATAGTTTTTGAAAAACCGACCGTTGGATTAATGTGATGTTTTGCATTTATAATACGTACAAGTGGAGCATCAAATCCTACTGTCGGTTTCTTGAAATAACTGTTCCAAGTTGGTTAGATGCACTTGGGAGGACAATAAAGAAGAACGGATAGAATTGCCTTAAAATTTATATGTGAAAACCCAAACAGCATGAAACTACGTACAAGACCTCGTCTAGAAAGTACAATCCACTGTGAGTATAGGTTAAAAGGCTTTTCCCACATATGACATACCAAGACTTGCTCCATACAACGTTTCATATATGGCCTTGATATTTTTACTGCAATTATAGCTTCTCATCAACGGTTAATCTATGACTTGCCTCTTACAATGTAAACCCCAGCAATTAACCAACTGGTAAGTATAGTTCTAACTCCTGAAGAGTAAGAGTACGTGTATGTGCGCACAATACTTGTGGAAAGTAGCATATCAAAGTGTGGGAAGTGAGTTAAACTTTATGTGATTACACATGAAGGGGTGATTGTTGTGGTTTACGTGTGAGTTAATCCACATCGGAAGGAAATTGAAAAGACGTTGGCGAGAGTGAGTTAAACTTTATGTGGATTACACAGGAAGGAGGTGATTGTTATGGTTCAGGTTATCCCACATTAAACTAGGTGCACACTCATGACTGACAGTCTGACTCCTCAAGAGTAAGAGTGTATGTGAGCACATGCAATGCTTATGGAAAGTAGGAAATCAAACTCGAGGGTGATGAGTTAATTAAAATTTATGTAAATTTATGTGGATTATGCGTTAAGGGGTTGATTGTTATGGTTCACGTATGGATTATCCCACATTAGAAGGAAATTGAAAAAAAGCTAGCTTAATAAACAATGAATGTGCCTCACCACTCATGGGCTTAAGGTTTTTTTTTTTTACAAGTAAAAGGAAATTAAGATTTAATTAATTAATTAATAAATGAGAAAATAGAAACATAATTAAGACATGTAATATATGACAAATCCAATAAAACTCAAACCAAACCCCAAGAACCAAAAGGAACCCAAGAAACTAGAGCATGCATCTATGTCCCAGAAAAATCCAATAAAATTCTATCACTAATGGAGTTAAACATTTTAAGTGGGTAAGGGTTCCGGACTTATATATTAATTGAGCCTATTTTCTCGAATTTTGGATTCCCAATATCCTAACATTAGATGCTTCATTTTCGACACTGAAGAATAAATTTGGAAAATACATCAGATAATTCAGTTCCTTTAATAGGCGCATTTCCTGCAAAACTAAAGAAAATATCGCGTTCTGCCTTCCCCTTTGAAACTTCACCATTAATAAATATAGTACTGGAACGGTGCTTGGAAACTCTGTTTTTCTTGTGTTGCCTATCCATATATACATACTTCATGTTCTGCTTCTTTCTGGACTTTGAGTGTAAATATTAATTGATGGAAAGTAGTGTAAATGAAGTGTATTATAGTGTAACCAACTGAGGTTAGTCTAGTTGGCCAGGGGCATGACTCTCATTTAAAAGATTATAGGTTCGATTCTCGTCATTAGTGAGTTTGTGGTGATTTGCATTAAGTAGTGGACTTGATCTCATGTGCCCCATAATTCTTGCATTGCGGCTAATTGACTAACAACTAACCCTACGGATGAATACCTTGAGGAAAAAAAAAAAAAAAGCTACAGTGTAGTAAATAGCAGTGTCCCATATAACTGTAGATATACAGTACTTTTGTCTGATGGCTGGGTAACAGATTGATGCATATTGAAAAGGTCAGGGGCCACTGAGTAAGGGTTTGTAATCTTATATGCAAGCTACTACATGTGATCGGATAAGTTTTGCACGATTCGCGTACCTTAGAAGTTGCATGATTTCAGCCTGGTTGGCGACAAAATGAACTAGCATTCTGGCAGCAATGCCAATGCTAGTTCATTATTGAGCCACGTACGACACGGACTACCAAACACGACGCGGAATTTACACGGTGCACGGTTGTAGATGTACGTACGTACTTAATTTAACGACTTGTCAACTTCAAGGACTCTTGATTATTGAGATATGGGCCTATAAGAAATGGTAAAAGAGAGTTCCGGAGGTGTCATTATTCTTTGTAGAAAATGTGAAAAAGATAGAATTTATTTGAGAGAATGATTAAATCATTCAAAACATGATACATCATTAGTTTTTAATTTCAAATTAAAGTTTCTGGTTGTACAGTATTTTTGTTCTTTGTAATGTTATATATCATCTCTATCATTAGTTAACGTAGGTCCAACTATTATTTTAGATCCTCTATAAATTTTTAATTAGTTAAAAATGAAATATAATTAATTTTTGTAATGACAGACCGTCCTACTAGATGCACTAAAACAAATCACTGCAGCTCGAGCTAGCACAAAAACTCTTCGTAGGCATGCCTTAACAACTTGGATCAATTAAGAACTTGATCTGAACGGTTGTGATAACCCATTTCTACCACAAGCCCCTTTGATTTCCAGCTTTGGGTTGCAAAGTATCACAAAGTGACCTCTCTAGTACACCCCTTTGGAGGGTGATCAGAAACTAGCTAGTATGAGCGCAGCTTTTCCATAATAAATCTAAGCATATTAATTTTTTTTTTAATTTTTTAATTTTTTATCTTTTATCTTTAGTCATGGTCAGTTAGTCTCAAAAGGATCACGAATGAGCTGAATACATTATCAAAATCTGGTCAAGAGATTGACTTTTTAGTCCCTTAAATCAGTATAATCTTGAGGACACAAGGTAAAAATGGATAAAACACTGCAAGATAATATATTTGTGTGAACTATAGATATTAAGCTAATTGACATTTTAGAAAGTGTATGGCATGCCTATGTTACGGAAGTACTTTGTTTGGGTACTCCATTTTCCAACATCTGCACCCACAAGAATGAGAGGGCAAACGTGTTGATTGTATTCCAATCATACCATTCAACTATGGTATTTCGATGTTCTCTTATATATA
>JAESVK010000392.1:953217-986060 GCA_017140935.1 Hamamelis virginiana
TCTGATCACTGACGGGGAATAATCTCCCTCGTCGTACCAGTCGATCACGTGTCCACCATAAAAGGCACCTTAATTGCTCTTCCTCCTGCTATACTTTTTGTGTTGAAGTTAATATTTGGTTTAAATGTAGAAAGGCGCAACGTCTCATTATCGAAAAATATAAGGGGTGCGTGCACCTGACGCAACTTTGCATCAATTGACCTCTGTAAGGTTAGTTGGAAAATAAATTTTGAAAAATCGACCAGTGAATTGGATATTTCCCTTATGTTTTTCAGGCCTGACAAAAATTGTAATGATCCAACAATCAGTTTGTGAAAAATGGAACAATAAAAAATTGTTAATTTTTTGTTCCTCAAAATGTCACAATTTTTTCAGTCTGTTTTCTAAAAGACCAACCATTAGATTATTATGATTTTTGGTAGACATGAAAAACACGAGAGGAATATCTAATCCAACCATCGATTTTTTAAAATTCATTTTGCAAGTGACTCTACAAAGGCCACTTCATGCAAAGTTGCATCAAGTGTACCTTATATTAGCGATTCCGGCCTCGTTATATCACAAACCATATTTGACCTCTTTTTACAGTTTGGCAAGTTGACTTTCATTTAATATTTTTATTTTTTAGCAATGCTATATATCCTAAAAAATTATTCCAAATGAATCCCAACCCTTCATTTATTGTTAATGAGAGAATTTGCTAAAAAAGAGAATAGATTGGATCATTTAGCACATCATTTGGGATAGAGCTGTGCTATAGGTCTCGTTCCAATATCCATTTTTTTTATTTTCATTGTATTTTTTATTTTCACTTCTTTTTTTTTTCTTTTTTTAATTTCCGGTCTTTAGAAGAAGAACAAGAACAAGAAGCACTAGTGGCAACAGCGACAGTAGTTGCACCACCAGTACTAGCAGTGGCAACAACACCACCAACAGCAGCAACAATGGTGGCAGCAGATTCGAAGAAGAAGCAATAGTAGCGGGGCGACAGATTCAACGGGAGAGACTTGTCCTCTGTTGGCGATAGCGGAGGCAACTTCATTGTGGTTGAAATTGAGACTTGGAAGTGAGAGAGAATGGAGGATTTTGGTGGGAGAGGGAAAAAGATGTCTCTACAAATGAAGGTCGATTTGAATTAAATAAAAAAAAAAAAAGAAATTTATTATAGATGGCTTAGATGGTGAAGATCCTGCCATGTCATTAACGAGAAAAATTGTACAAGAAATGAAACGGGACAATAAGCATTTTCCTTTGGGATATACTTTTGGGACAACTTTTTTTGGACTTGTAAAAATGAACCATCGGGGAAACTCAATGTAATCCATATTAGCGAAATTGGGTTTTTGAACAAAAAAAAAAAAGAAGAAAGGAGTCGACACCTTATTTTTAAGGAATAAGGAAACCATAAAAATATATTTTATTTTAATCAAAACCAAACAACTCCGTATATTTGGAAAGACAAGATCAACGACCAGAGATGGATTTGGGACTAGGTTATGTCGTGGGAATGTTCCAAGAATCATCTTGTAGGCACCCACTTCACTCTAATTAAAGGTCGATCTCTTTGTTCACTTGAGTTATTTAATATCCTTATGCACATAACTCTTACTAATTAAAACAAATAATGAAATAAAAATCAAACAAAATCCAAAAAACGTAAGATACTTAGTATCCTAGGGCGATCTTGAGCTCTATTAATATTAGTGCCTACGTATCTTACTAGTTTCTTAATAAGCTTCAAAGTCCTCTTAGTTCGAACTAACATATGACTCATCCTATTGTAGGGAAGTATATTCATGCAAATATTTATCTAAAGGTTTATCTTTCAATAATTCAACTCATTTAAAACTATATTCTAGAGAGACTTCGTTTTGTTGTAAAACTCTTTATTTCAAAAGATAACTTAGATTTAAAATAGGATTCTTATCCAATAAGCATTTTATTTTGAAAACAACTCTTTCAAAGAGTTCAATTTGATATAAACCACTCTTTTTCAAAGAGTTTGATTTTGATAAAAATACTTGAAAGCAGAATTTTATTTGAATAAAAACACTTTAAAATCATTCTTGTTTTGAAAACAACTTTATTTGAAAAAGAAGTCTCTCAAGACTAGAACTCTAATTGAATTTAAAGGACTTAATCATGATTGTAATTCTTACAATAAAAGAGTCATATGGAGGTTAAAAACCTCTCTTAACCTAGGGTTTCTAAATTATACTCAATCCTACATGTATCTAGAGGCTAATTCAACCTAAAACTAGAGTTAAAGTGATCCTAAACATGTTCCTAAGTTAATATCCAATTCTTGACAGCAACTAAAACATATGAAAACATGATAAATAAATATGCTCATGCATGCAAAAAATAAACAAACTTTACCCTAATGCTTCTAAGGGACCTAGAGTGCAATTTCTACTTTAAAATGCCCTAAAAATGGATTTAAACCATATTTTTAAGCCATTTAATATTCTGGATAGAACATTAAATGTACTTAAACTCATGTTTTAAATATGATAATCATCCTAAAAATCCTAAAAAAATACTAACTAAGACAATCCTACATGTTAATATGCAAACTATGTAAGAAAATATGCTAAAAAAGTGACCTTAAGGGTCTCAAAATTAAGCTACAATGCAAGCTATCTATCATATGCTTATCAATATGCATATATTTAAAACAATAAATTGAACATAGATAATGAAACACAAGGGAAGAGACTCACCTCATGCAAAGCTCCCTCGTTCACAAGTTTATATCAAACAAAGTGCAAGAAAAGAAAATACAAGGGAAGAGACTCACCTCATGCGCATGCAAAGCTCCTTCGTCCACAATTGTATATCAACCAAGAAATTCAATTATCTCATGCCAACAATATTATTCTAAACATAAACATATATCAAAACCCTAAATTCCTAACCATGCTTCTAGACTAAAAATAAACAAATCCTAACATGCATACTAAAAAACGGAAATTAAAACCTATTCCTATCATGCTAGAATAAACCCTATTCATGCATACTATTCAAGACATTAAATAAGAAATTGATTGCTACACAATCATAGTTTAAATCTTAGGTTTGCTAAGCTTTCTTATGTCATATAGCTGTATAATAATGTTAGTTTATGTTAATTTTAGATAATAATGTTAAATTTCTCTTTTACAGTAAACTGGCTCGAATTGCATGGATTTGCAGATACTCAATGAGGAGGATCAGCTGGGACATAGAATGAGACAACATCTTCAAGTGGAAATTCTTCATATGAAGATTAGAAGTGCGAAGATGTCAAAATTGCAGCAAAATGTAGTTTAGAGATGTCTATCTTAGAACCTCTATCGATAGACCAATGTCTATCGATAGACTTTCTATCGATAGAGCTTTCCATCGATAGCCAGCAACCTCCATTGATAGCCAAGAACTTCTGTGCCGGTTTATTTTGTAATAATATTATGGGTCTATCGATAGAAAAGGTTTCCTATCGATAGCCAAGGACCTCTATTTTGTGGAATTTTTGTAATAATTTGGGCCTCTATCAATAGAGTGGATTTCACTATCGATAGCCCCACCTCTATCAATAGAGGTCCCGTAATCTACCAGTTTTGACTGGTTTTCCTGTATTTCTTTTATGTTTTCTAGCGCATTTTGGTCTTTTTACCTGATAGCCTATATAAGAAAAGTTATGTAACCCTAGGCAGCAGCCATTATTATTCCTAGACTAAGTACATACTTTAAATACTAGCGTAGTATTGTGAATTCCATAATCGTTAAAGGAATTCAAATCTCTCAAAAATTTAGATTTTGTGAGGGATTTCATATGAGTATTATATTTGAGAAATATGGATACTTATGTGATAAAAGGTCATGTACTTAAGTCAATATCATTAATGCTGCAAATGGTTGTTGGCAGATATTGATTGTTGATTCATAATAAGGATTCTAAATAGAAACGAGTATATTCTTAAAAGAGTTTAAGAATGTAATACTTGTATGTATAAAGAAACTTTATAAGGGATGCTATTTACAAATTGCCTAAAAAGATGTCTAGTATATACTATTTTCTTTCGATAACGTAGGTCTCATTTACTTGGACATCAGAGTTGGCAGCGAAATATAGTTTAAGTACTATTATTGAAAATAATAAAGTTGCAAAGTTTCTTTGCATAGAGTCTCCTTTGCCATAACAACTTTTGTGAGTGTTAGAAGCCTTGTCTTACGAAGACTAGTATAAGATACTATGGTGATTGACTTTAGTACAAGTGGGAGATTGTTGGAGCTATGCCCTAAAACCAATCCTAAATAGCATATCAATTTCATATTATATTACTTAGAAGGTATAACTTGTCTTGTATATATATATATAAGGTCCATGAATAAATGATAAGATAAATATATATCTCAAGTTGTTGAGATATGAAGACTTATATTTCTCATACACATTTATTCTAAAGAAGTTCATACTCGTAGGTTTATTAAAGTGGACATTTATAAACCAATAAGAGTAGCACAGATTTAAACTAGCTCCAATGGGAGAATAGATAGTTTTTCCTATCTGTGTAGTGATATTATAGTTAATCTGTGGGTGCATATTAGAGAATATGTACACTGAACATGATCTACAAGAATACTTTTATGGAGTTTAAGTCAAAAGAATATTCTTATATTACGTCAATTTATTTGGTAATCCTTAGACCTGAGGCACCATAGTTATCTTATGCATAAGTTATTAGAGTTTAATAGTATCTCGTACATCATTAACCATTAGGGTGTAATCGATACTCATTGGCTCTAGTGAGTTATGTATGAAGGTAAATGAGTGTGCAAGAAGGAATATCACTCTCACTTTGATGAGAGAGAATGTCATGGTTTGTTCACAAAGATAATTCTCAGTTTGAATCTTTGGCTAAAGTGATAGTTGAACTGTGAAAAGGTTTTATCGGGTTCATCTTATTAAGATTATATTTTGTGGAACATATAACAAGTTGTTAAGATAGGGGTTTGACTTATAACCATACCTAATTATCTTAACAGTGACATTAGGGGATGAAGGATTAAGTAACATGAATGGTTCATTTAGGTATACTATTTACCCATACCTATGGTACGTCATGATATGTTGCTAGATGTCACTCATGACTAGTGAAGGCCTATTGATAAAGTGTTATCAATGAAGGCAAAATTGGAATTGTTTCAATTGAACCATAAATAGAAAGTTTCTATTTTTGGAGACATTGAGATGTCCCTGTCCACTACTAGGTTGGAGTGAACCCAAAGGATCACACACAAAAGAACACAAGAGAGCTTTTTAATTTTAGAGAGGGGTTAGTTTTTAATTTGTGTAACTTATGTGGTCTTTTTTATTAATTATTAATTAAAGAGGACTAAGTTGCAATTTTAGAAATTCTAGTATTTGCCTATAAATACAAGGGTGAGGGTGCATGCTAGCACTAAGTCCACTCAAATACTAAATAGAAGAGAGAAGAATTCCCCACCCATGTGGCCGTGAGCTAGGAGTGTTCCCACACCTTGGCCGAATTCTCTTTCTCCCTCTCATGCTTGCTTTAGTTCAAGTGTTGAACAAGTGCAAGGACTTTGAAGAGTCTTGAGTTCGTGTGGATACCTTGGAGGCTTCATACACTTAGAAGCTTTGATTCGAGTTAGAAGTTTCATCAAAGGCAAATCAAGTAAGTATATTTAAAGTTGTTTAAATATGTTCTTGTTGTATTATTCATGATCATATGCTTATGTTCGAATCTTGTTTTGGTTTTGATGGAAGGATTCTATTTTTACAAAAAGTTTTATTGTTTGTATTCCGCTGCAAGTCCTTTTGATCGATTACTTTCAAAGGTGACTATTCAGGGCTTAGACGGCCAACCGTCCACCCTTTGGACGGCCAGTCAGCTTGCCGTTCACCTATTGAAAACCTTCTTTCCGATTTGATTGTTATAGGTTTTGTAATTGTGAATCGGTGATAGGAGGTTCGGGGTGAGCCTATTAAAATCTCTTTTTGTGAATTGATTGTTGTAGGTTTTAGCTTATGAGAAATTAATTTTACACGCAATTTTATCCTTTTTTTTTTGTCAATATGTAGTAAAGGCAACATTTTAGGAGCTTGCCTAGGGCATCCAAAATCACAAGGTCGACTCTGCCCACTATAACCTTGGTTCTGCCCCTGCACAAATGTAGCGAGGTTTTAAGGGCTACCAACTTGGATAAAATTAAGTAGACTTGCAGAAAATTAGACATGGCGGCAGGAGAATTAACAAGAAAGATATGGAACTTTTAGTTGAAAAAGTGGGCTACTATAAGGAAAATAGGCGTTGATGACATTTAATTTTTTAAGATAATGACGGAATAAATAATGACAGTTTTTAAAAACTGTCATATGATAGAGTAAAATTTGCTGTTAAAAGTGACGGTTTATAAAAAATGTCATCTTTTTGCTTAAAAAGATGACGATTAAGGAGGACCGTAATCTTTTGTTTTTGGCGCAAAATTCAAAAACCCGTAAAAATTCAATCAGATCAAAGTCCATTTTCATTTTTGGCGCAAAGAGGAAACCTCTTTCGCGTACATGTCTCTCTTCTTCTCTTCTTTTTCTTCTTCTCTCTCTCTTTCTCTCTCATACGCGCACAGCTCTCGTCCCCTTCTCTGCTCTCATACAGGCATAGCTCTCATCCCCTTCTTTTCTCTCCACATGCACAACTCTCTCTCTCTTAGGAAAGAAAATGGAGCTGCCTTTTCCATCTTCGAGGGTTAAAGAGGGTTTTTCTGCATCTTTGAAAAAGAGAGTTATAGATGGCTGCAGATGTCTTTCTTTGCATCTTTTGACAGTTAAAGAGGGTTGTTCTGCTTTGTTCTCATCTCTCATCCTTCTCCATTGCATTCCTCTTTGTTCTCACGTGATGTCTCACGGATCAGGTAAGTTTTGTCTTTGATGGAAAATTTTTGTTAGGGTTTTCTTTTCTACATTGTTGGTGGTTGGGTAATTAGGATTTTGTGGGTGATGTGTGTGGGAGATTTATGCGTAAAGTTGCGTGCACAGACCATCACCCCTTTGCTTTGCCCTATACTACGTATTTGGAGAGAAATTTACTAATAATTTTGTGGGTAGTTAGTTTTGAGACCTCAAAATGGTTTTATTGTTTCAATTTTAGGGGTTTTAATTCAAAAATGGTTTTATTGTTACAATTTTAGGGTTTTTGACCGACTCTTGATTTGAGAAATCTGCAACTTTCGATCTTTTGGTGAGTTGGTAAAAAAAATTGCAGTGTTTCCAAGGTTGAGCACTTGATTTTTTAAAAAAAAAAAAAAAAAAGCTATTGCTCTGTTTACGTTGATTAAGTCTTCATTTCGAAAGAATTTTGTTTTTAGCTTTTGGTGTTTGCTATGAGAAATCTATTTGATTGGGGTGTTTTCAAGTTTGAGAACTTTGAAAATTTTAAGTTAATTGCTCTGTTTATGTCTGCTTGATTCTTGACGTTGAGAAAGTTTTATGCCTTGTTTGGCCATCAACTCTAAGATTGTGTTAGACAATAAGAAAATAGCTTCTTCTTTTCTTATACTCACTTAAAAAAAAGAAAAAAGAAGAGGTTTACTAAGGAGGAACTGGAAACTATTACTTGTGTAGTCCAGTTAGAACAAAAAGGGATTAGTATATATATACATATATATATGTATATATAGGCCAAGTTGATACAAATGCATGTATGTAATAGAACTCTGTGTGTGTGTGTGTGATCAAGCCAACTATTAAAGCAACACTCTTAATAGGCGTCAAGGATAGGTCCTTTTGATTTCCATGAAGGTGCATCACAAGTCTTCATTAAGTGAGCAGAAGTACCGGATACTCGGGATTCCAGGTAGTGAACCTAGTTAGGGAAATGAAGTTAATGACGATTTTTATAAACTACTATTTTTATAATGAAGTTAATGAGGATTTTTACTCTCTCTTTTTTTGCCCCCTTTTTGGGTAACTGTACTACTTTTGCTTCTGGATTTTAGGTGTTAAAATTTTTATTTCAGCTACTGATGGGAGGCTTGGATCATTGGAAAGTCAAGATACAGATGAATCTGAATCTACACTTGAAGCATTGGGTCAAATAGGGTCATGTAAGTATGCCACTAACTGCTGTAGGCAGTAGAATTCTCTTCCATTTAATGTCCTTATGTCACTACAACAAATTGGCACTTTTGCAACAAATTTTTTTGTCGCAAAAAGTTTCAAATTCGTCGCAAATGATCATTTGCGACAAAAATGAGTAATAAATTTATATATCACCATAATATGGTCTTGTTGTAATTTCTTTTCTTAGTTTATTAATTACTGATAATTATATTAACCTGCATTAGTTCCCACCTTATGGAGGACTTCTTGTCCTCCTAGCTATGAACTCTTTCTTATAGTAATAAACATCTTATTCTATTTTTTTCCCTAAAAGCATCCTTCTATAAATAACTTGAAATTTTTAACTTTATAGTAGTTGTCTTTCACTTCTAATGTGCTTTGCTTTATTTCAAAATATTTTCTTGTACGTTATTATTGAGAACTCGTGTATATCTACTGTTTTATTATGCCTTTAGCAATCCAAGGAGCTTCATTGCTACTCTCAAGTTCACCACCTGCTGCAAGACATGTTATTGACCTCGCCTTTGATTGGCAAGCACATGGTAAATAGCTGGTGAGCATATTGATTCCTTTTACTTTTTCTTTCTATTCATTCGCTAAGTTTATTCATATTTATTTTTTAATATGTTGCTTAATATGTTTAATCTCTTACAATGAGTGTAAACTATGAGAGATTCTTTAAATTCAAAAAGTTTTAAGATTAGTTGAATGCAGTTTTATTTAAATTAAGAGAAATCAGGTAATATTTAAGATTGATGACCAAGAGATACAGAAGAATGACTATTTTCAATATGTTAATGTTGGTCATTCATATGGAGGGGAGGTAGAATAGGTATTGTGCCTATAAAATATAAATTGGATTGATGAGTTTTTGAAGATCTTCTAGAGTTTTTGTGATTGATGCATGCTAAAAAAATTAAGAAAAAAATTTATTAATGGATATAAGAGTGATCATGCCTAATAGTGCAAAATGCTAGATCATCAAGAGACGACATTAATATAACTAGTCTAGCTGAAATGAACTTGTTGAGAAGTTTTTGGAAAGTACACTATAATTATCGCCTTTTTTTGGTTTCATTTTTCCTGTTTTTGTTCTTAAATCCAATTGAAACAGTCCATGACTATGTCATATGACTTATGTTTAGGGCTGAAGCTACTGCTAGTGTTTATAAATACCGAAATGAACTTGTTGAGAAGTTTTTGGAAAATGCACTGTAAAATGAACTTGTGATGGTGGTTTCTTATTTATCTCTTTGTACTGGTAAACAATTAAAGTTGTTTAAGGCATGTGGTTGTGGAGGAAACTGTGTAATTTTTATTTGCATTGCTAGTGTTGTATCCTTAGAACATTTTATATGTGTAGTGATAACTATACCAAATTACTAATTGATATGATAATAGTATCAAAGTGAAAGCTGGTGAAAACAGAGCATAAATTTTTTAAATAATGATGTTTTTTTAAAATTTTGTGCTCTCTCTCTCTCTCTCTCTTCTATACTTGGCTTATTAATAATGGGGTTTCTATATTATTTTTTACTTTTACAGGGAAAAGTTGGAAATTGTGATGGACACGTTAATATTTTTACAACTCGGTGCACTCTTTCCTGATCAAATTGATGTGAAGAAATCACTACATTCTTGTACATAAACAATAATGAAGCCTTTTGTTTTAGCTCTTTTTTTTTCTCTCTTTACTGTCTTCTTGTACATAAACAACAATGAAGCCTTTTGTTTTAGCTCTTTTTTATTATTATTATTGTTTTAGACACTCATGTAAAATGAAATTTAAAGTAATGATTATATATTCAATTAAGTTTGCTTGGTCTTTAATTATAGTTCTTAATATCTATGCATTTGTTGTGCATATATATATGCTACATGTTACATTTAATTAGTTTTGGGAAAAAAAAAATTGATTTTAATTGGAAAAAAAATTTCATGGCATTATTAATGACGATTACAAACTGTCATGATTGCATTTTGAACTATCATGGATGTGTTTTGAGCTCATGTTGTTTTAAAGAAAGATAACGGTTTAAATCTATCATTGTAAATAGAAAAAAGATGACACTTTTGAACCGTCATCGTTCTGACATATTAATGATGATTCAAAATTGTCATCTATCTTCCGTATCAAAGATGACACCTCTCCTAATGACGCTTTTTAAAACAGTCATTAAAATAAAATGATGACATTTCAGAACCGTCATCAATAAACCTTTTTTGTTGTAGTAACAGGAGCACTACAAGCAAGAATTTAGGCAGATCATGCAAAACGGCCTTACTGGGTTATTATCCAAAGGGAGCAGATTAGAGCACGTGACAACAGTTATAGATAATGGGCTAAAATGAAGGAAAATGTTTGCATAAGAATAGGCTATTACAGTGAAGTGGATAGCAACATTTAGTAGCAGTAGCTATAAAAACAGAAAGAGGAAGAAGAAATCAAACACACACGTCAACCCAACCCAGTCAAAGCACAATGCTTCTTCAATTTTTCATTTCCTACTTTCCTAAACCTGTTCATTGTAAATCCCATTTCTACTTTTCAGTTTTCATTGTCTAAGCATCCTTTTCATTTCAAGTCAAGTATCCAGTTTATTTCCAATTCAAGATTTGCAGCAGTTTATATTCCCAACATATTTTAAATTCCAATCTCAGCAATTTCATTTCGAACATCATATCTCAAGTTCAATTTCAATTCAAGTGAAAGCAATTTCAATTCCAAGAATGTCTACTTTCAATTAAAACATTGTAAGCTTTACATTTGATGCAGTTACCATTTACTTTCAAGCATGAAGTTAGTTTTAATTCTTATATGCAATTTCAATTATAGTTGCACTCAATTCCAAGTTTCAATTCAATTCTACTAGTTTTTAGACATTCTTATCAATAACCCAAAAAAGACTAACACTCATCTCTTGTTAATTACCTTATCCAAATTTCATAGTAAACTTGCTAGGGTTATATACTAAAAGCCATACTTTTATGTATTGGACCTTGGTATTTATTTACTAATGAATTCTGGTATTTCCATTTTAATGAGAATCTATATGAGCTAAAGTTTGCATTATATTATATATCTAATATTATGCATGTGTGTCTTTTATTCTACATAGTAGATGATCTGGTGTGTAGAGTTCGGTTTACACACAGAAGATCAGATCATCAGTTCTTGTAGAATATAAGTTTTTTGTTCACAGTCTGAGATGAAGTTGGACACACCATCGGTAAGATTGTAGCACAAGATTTCAGTAGGTCTGTCTTGACTATGGGGAATGGTTTAGTTACAACTTCTTATGCTAGTACACTTGTGTGCATTGAACGAGACTGTATTGGGGTAATTGTTTTATATTGACATATAAAACAATTTATACTTCATGGTTGTTATGAATACTTATGTTCTTAATCCCAAAATATTTAATACGCACATATATTTAGTGTTAGTTATTTTGATTCATAAAAAGTGAGATCTTTTAAAGGACAATAAACACAGTGAGTTGGGTAACGACATTAAATGTATAGTGAATATTAATTATTAACGGAATCCACATCCCGGTATAGGGATTGACGATACCCCCTTGAGGAAGCTTATAAGATTTGATTATGTCAAACCCTGCAGGTGGATTTTATTTCCTACAAATCAAATAAGTTAAGTGGAAGGTCTCAAGGAGATTTACAGATGTTAATTAAATAAAATTTTCAGTAATTTAATTTAATAGATGGGTATCTGTAATCTTAACGTGGGGAAATAAATAAGTATTTAATAACATAGAGCTCGAAATATAATTTCAGATAAGATGGAGAGTGTAATTATAATTCTCTAGTTGACTGAATTATAATTAATGAAATAGGAAATTAATTCATGGTGAATTAGGTTTTCCTATTTACATTAGAAGCCCAATCTTATTTCTCCTTAGGTCCCTGTTGTAGCCTATTTATATGTCACATTTTTTAGCTGCTAGGATTAGACATTCAGAATATCAGAAACCCTGATAGTAGCCGTCAAACCCTAGAGCAGCTGTCAAACAGAAGTTCACGAACAGAGCCACCTTTTGTTCGTGTTCTGGTATACAGAGGGATACAGTAGAAGGCTTGAGGTTTTCAGTCGAGCATATTCGGATTTGATCGTGCAGTATTCTAGTACGTGTTGAAACGAGATCAAACTAGAGAGATCTCGAAGGTATAACCCTAGTTCCGCCTTGTATGGGTTGATTAGACTAGAGAGATCGTTTAATCATATGGATCATCTATTAATTTTTTTTTTTTTTTTTTTTTTTGTATAGTCTATATGCATATCATTGGTTTATGGGATTTCCGTTCCCATCAAAACTGACTTGACATTAAGGCATTCCAACCTTAATTTCGGCCAAGAGATACTAACGGTCATGTTCTAAATGATCTTCTACACTTTTTAGTGACTCCTGGCATGCCCACACATACACAATTCGTTTATATATTTTTAAAGTGAACAAGAGTAATTCTCAATTTTCAAATAATTCATGATGGTATTATAATTCTATCCATTTGATCAATACTTAGAACGATAACATGATAATATCTGAAGTTAGTATAATTTTCTACCTGTGTTAGGGCATCTTCAATCCTTACTCGAATTCAAATTTTAGTCAAATGGGTTTAAAATATTTCTTAAATCCTTTGCTCAAAACCTATAGTAAATCAAGTTTTATTCAAACAGACTAAAATTGAGTGAGACTCGAATCTCTTACTTAAATTACTAGCTATCATATTCTAATTTGGCTGCCTTCAAACCCTCCCTCCCTCTCTCTGAGCAACCTTGAAAACATATGAAAATCCACCTATACTTCTATACTATTATATAAAGAGCAGTATGCTGATGTGGCATCCTTTATATTACATCCCTCTTTCATTCTCTTCTGTCCTTAATTCTCTTACGTTTTTTTATCTTTATTGGTTTTAGCCCTAGTTTAAAATGATATGACATTTGTAGACATCCATTTTTGACCCTGAGTAGAGTCATGGATGTTTGCTTACAGTTTGAGGTGAAATAGGGTGTTGAAATCCTAAATTGCCAATTGTGCCCTTTGGTATAATTAGATAGAGGTCGTTATCGCATGTAGGTTTCTAGGTCAGATTGAGTCATTTCTTTTTACATTTAGTTTTTAAAAAGTCCGTAGATGTCCCTGTCAAGTTTCACTGCATTCTGAGTCAGACTTGATAGGTAATTAGATCTTTTGTGACTTAAGGGGCAATATTGTCCTTTGAATCGCAAAAGTGCTTAAAAACCTTCTAGTTGGTCTCGGATTGTCTCGAGACTTTGGCATGGATAATTAGGGTGTGTTTGGTAGCTAAGTTGATCAGTGACAAGGTCCATTGAGCCTTTGGGCTCATGTTTGACTCTTAAGGCCCAAAGGGCCCTTTTAAGCTTAAATTAAGGTTTCAACCGGGAATGATCGGGATTCGATTGTTTTGTCAAAACCAAAGCTTTAAAATCATTCAAAATGTTTCCAAAAAACTTTTTTCGAGAAGTAGAATCGATTTCAAGGACAATTGGTTAGTGGATTTCAAAATCTTAATTGGGCTTAACAAACCCAAAACAACTAATCGGTTGACTTTTCTTAAAAATTTGACTTTGGTCAATACATTTTCACTTTAAACACTTCTAAAAACATGAAGAATCTAATCACGATCGTTTTGGTTCTTGAATCGTCGAATTTGGACTTGAAATGGGTCCGAAAAGCCGAAACCGGATCGAAATTGGCAACTCAGCTTCGTCGACCAACCCACCATGGATGGCCAACCGTCCATGGTGGACGGTCAACCATCCTAGGGTGGACGGTCACCCGAGCCGAGTTCTAGATTTCGCCAAATGTTCGAGTTTTTGAGTTCCATTCTCCTTGAAACTCTTCTAAAGCCTATTTGGATTAAATTGGCGGATTTAGCTCGACCTTGGGGACCTTGGAAGACTTATTTAAGACCATTGGATCATTCTCTAGGGTTTTAATGAGAGCCATTGATCAAATTGAAGCCTCTCTTTATAAATATAAGGCTCTAAACTGAGTTTGAGGGAGTTAACTTTGACTTGGAGGATTTTAAATACTTTAATCACCCCCTAGAACCCTAGCTATGAATTTGGAGGCCATTGGAGCTTGAAGGAGAGAGCCAAGATCAAGGAAGAAGAAGATAAAAGGTCAGTTTATCCACTCCATTAGTCTTAGGATCATGTTTTGAATAACATAGTTCGGAATTAGAATTTTCTGAGTAGTTTTGCATATTGCAGAATATATGATTCAATTCCTTTATTTTTTATGCATGATTTAGGTTGAGAATGTAGGCTTTAATCATGTATGTTAAGTTAGGGTTGAATGTTTTAATGTTTATGCAATGTTTAACATGTTTAGAGTAGGTTATATTTTCTGTTTTGCATGCTTAAAGTGTTTAGGCTATTGTGAACCAGTCAACCTAGATCGGGAGGCCTCCCGTTCACTCTTGGGGGTGTTTATCTTGAGTGGATTGTGGATAATGTTTATCCGTCTCGATTTATCCTTCTCTATTATCCACGTTTATCCTTCTCTATTATCCACTCAAGATAGGGTTTTTGAAAAAGGATAAGAGTTTGTAAAAACTAGGAGTCGCCACCTTATTTTTAGGGAACAAGGAAACCACAAAAAAGAGTTTTATTTTCAATAAAACATTGACCCCATATTTTGGAAAAGTATGGTCTTTTGAATCAAACTTGGATTCGGGGGCTAGGTTACGAAGTGGAAACGTTCCAAGGAACTCATTGTAGGCACCCACTTCACCCTAATTAAAGGTCTCCTAATTAGATTTGGGCTTTATCAAAATCTTATCAAAATAATCCTAACATATCTAATCAACCACAAAATATGAATAATAATATATAATAGTAACAATATGTAATACAAAAGTATACACAATCCTAAGAATCTCAGGAAATTAGAAGTCAACCTAAGATTGGACTTGCGCCCTATTGACTGCCTACGTACCTTACCAATTTCTTGATAAAAATCAAAGTCCACGTAGTTCAATTACCCTAGGACTCTCCTATTGTAATGAACTATGTCCTTGAAGGCATTCTATCTTATCTAAGACTCTATCTTCGAGAGTTAGTGTTTGTATGAAATACTTCATCTTTCAAAATGGGAGTTTCATCCCAAAACAACTTCTTTAATTTTCATTTGAAAACTCTCAAAAATAGACTCCTAAACAAGTTGAAATTCCTCTTCAGATGTAGTTTTTATAACAAAGGGGAGTCCTATGTGAAGCCAAGTAGCTTCCCTATCCTAGGAGTCCCTAACTGCATCCTAAAGTCATCTAAATAATCCTAAATATCAACATAATGCATGCTGGAAAATTCTGGAAAATGAATAAAAATACAATTAAAGAAAGTAATCAATGCATGAAAATGTCCTAAATGCAACCTAAATTAGTTATGGGAACCTAGGCATGTTTCTAAATTAGTTTGGACCTAAAAAGTGAGTTTTGATCCACTTTAAGATCACTTTAAATCCATGGACAGATTTGAAAGTAATCAAAAAGTGGGTTTAAAACCCATAAAATAAATAAATAAAAGAAGTGTAAATGGCCTAATATGCAATCTAGTATGATATATCAAAATAATCATGCATTTTGCTTGAAAATAATCAATTTTATCACAAGGGAAGGGACTTACCTTTGCTCGCTCCCTCGATCACAATTCATATAGCATTCCCATCAAGACACAATTAAAATAATGATACAAACTTAACCACTAACTATTAATATGCAACCTTTACTTTTATATGGTAACAATATGCAAAATGACTCACAGAGATGGACTAAGAAAAACATGCATAATCTTAATTTCCTAGCATATGTTCTAGACATGAAATAAATCTCAAATATCTAATCCTAACATGGTATGATCAAAGAAGAGTGGAAGAAGAAGAGTAGAAGAAAAGAGGGAGAAATATGCATGCACAAAACTAATTCCTATCATGTAAAAGAAAACTATTTTAGTAAACTAATCCCTTTTATTCATATTAAAGAAACAATAAACTAACCTATCATGCATACTAAAGAACTAAATCCTATGCATACTAAAGCAAATAAAAAGAAAAACTATAAAAGAAAAAAAGAAAAGAAGAAGAAAACTCTACTAACCTCTCTCTCTGCCTCCTTGCGTCAAGCCTTCTCCTCAAGCTCTAAGGACTCCAAGGACCTCAAGAACTTTAAAACTTAAGCTAAAGTGCTATGGGGGAAGCTTGTGCAATTGCTCAAGCCTCTACTCTCCATGCTAGCTCTCTAAAGCTTATTTCTGTGTGTTAAAACTAATTTCAGGGTCCTCTATTTATAAGGAGGCCTGAGTTTGATCAATGGCTGAATTTAAATCTCCTAGGAATGATCCAAGGGCTCAAAACCAGTCTTCCAAGGTGTTCATACTCATCCAAAATTCTCCATGGCTGAACTAGACACATGGCAGGGCTTGGAAGAGTTCCGGGCAGAAAAACCATTGAAGCAGAGCAATTATTGGCTAACATAATCGATGGCTGTCCTCCTTGGGATGGTTGGCCGTCCCTTGGTGGATGGTTGTCGATCCTTCATGCTATTTTTGGCCTATGTGGGCCTAACTCAGCCCGTTTTGACCCAGTTTCGGCTTTTTTCTGCTTTTCGGGCCCGTTTTAAGTCCAAATTTGACGATTCAAGCGCCAAAATGATCGTGATTCGATTCTCCATATTTTAAGAAGTGTTTGAAGTGAAAATGCATTGACCGAGGTCAAAGGTTTAGGGAAAAGTCGACCGATTAGCTGTTTAGGGTCTGCCGGGCCCAAATTAGGGTTTTGAAATTTGCTAACCGATTGTTTTCGAAATCTTTTCTTCTTCTCGAAACAAGTTTTAAAATGTTTTAGGAAAGTGTTTTGAAGCCTTTGAAAGCTTTGGTTTAATAAAAATATCGAATCCCAGTCGCTTCCGGTCGAAACCCTAATTTGGGCTTTGAAAGGGCCTTTCGAGCTTCAAGAGCCAATCATGAGCCAGAAAGCTCCACAGATCTTGTCATTGATCAACTTAGCTACCAAACACACTTTCCATATCTATGCCAAATCCTCGAGGCCATTCGAGACAAGATCGACAGTCATTCAAGGCTTTTGTGATTCAAAGGACCAAACTGCCCTTCAGTCACAAAAGGCCTTATTTTCTGTCAAGCCTTGCTCGGAATGCCATGGAATTTTGCAGGGATGCTCCTAGACTCTCTAAAAACCTAATGAAAAAAGAACCGACTCAATCTGACCTAAAAACACACATGTGATAATGACATCTATCTACCTACCCACAAGGGGTAAAACTGGGAACTTAGGGTTTTAACACCCTATTTCATTTCTAATCACAGGCAACCATTCATGACCATACTCATGGTCAAAAATGGATGTCTACAGCTATGTTTAGTGTTTGGTTTGAGTTTTTTTGAATATCTTGTGAGCATGTTAGCTATTGTTTGATTGTTAGGAGCATGTTTAGGATTATTTTTATGTTTAGAATGCATGCTAGGAATTGGTTTTATGCATATTATTTTCTGTTTTTGAGATAGGAATGCATATTAGATATAAAGCTTGAGTCTTTTGCATATTGCTACCATGTTAGGATGTTAGAAGTAGGGTCACGCATTGTTCCTTCGTAAATAGCATTGTTATTATTTTTAATTATTAAGATTTATCACATGGAATGCTTGAGTGTTGATTGATATATGAATTGTGTTCGAATGAGCATGCCATGGTAAGTTTCTTCCCTTGTGATAAGTTTTATTAATTTAAGCATGATTATGATGTGATTTCTTGATTGTTTTGCATAGTGTTTTAGCATATTGTTTTAGTATGCATATTAGGTTGCATGCTAGTCATTCCCACCTTTTTTATTTGTTATTTTCATGAGTTTTAGTTCATTTTTAAAGGTGCATTTAAATCTGTCCAGAAATTGAAAGTGCCGTTAAAGTGTATTAAAAATCATTTTTAGGACCAAATTCAACTTAGAAATATGCCTAGGTTCATGTAGTATAATTAGTTTGCATTTAGAAGCATTTTCATGTATTGTGTGTTTAATTTAGCTATTTTTTTATGCATTTTTAGAATTTGCAGCATGCATTGTTTTAGTTGTTTTAAGTGTTTAGACTAACTTAGGACTAGTTAGAAACCCTAGGATTAGGAGGGTGACTTGACCCCACCTAGGATTCCCCTTTGTTGTAAGAATTGCATTATAATTAGGATTCTAGTGAGTTTATGATCCTCTTTTCGAGAGACTTTTAAAATTAGTGTTTTACTAAAATTAATCCACAATTAATTGAACCTCAATGAAATTGGAACTCATGAATTCGATTTGGAATGAAATTCCGCTTTTGAAAGAATTTGATTTGGGATAGAATTCTCACTTTAGAAAGAGTTGTGATTGGATTCGAATTTGGTTTTAAATAAAGTTCCAAGTTTATTGGAACTCTACTAATTGAGGAGTTGTTTTCTAAAAGAAGAATTTAAAATAAATAAAAACTCTCGAAGATAGAGTCTTAGATGAGATAGAATTCTTGTGATGATGTAGTTCATTACAATAGGAGAATCATAGGTGTTCGAACTACGATGAACTTTGATCTCTATTAGGACAAAGTACGTAGGCAGCTGATAGGACGCAAGTCCACCCTTAGGATGACTGTGTGTCTCCTAAGGTTTTTAGGATTGTGCTTATTTTTTTCCTTATTATCTATTATTATTATTTATGTATTATTATTCATATTTTCTTGGTTGATTAGATAATTCGGGTTGTTTTTATAAGATTTTGATAAGCCCAAAAGTAATTAGGAGACCTTTAATTAGGGTGAGATAGGTGCCTACAGGATGCGTTCTGGAACATTCCTATCTCATAACCTAGCTCCCGAATCCAACTTTGGTTCAAAAACTTGCTTTTCCTTAAAATATGGAGTCACTGTTTTATTGAAAATAAAACTCTTTTTATGATATCCTTATTCCTTAAAAATAAGGTGGCGACTCCCAGTTTTTCTCAAACTCTTTTCATTTTTCAAAACCCAATTTAAATGGACTCCCACAATAGATAATGATGATTAGAATTGGATGATCTTGAGTAGATAATAGAGAAGGATAAACAATGTGGATAAAAGAAAATGATAAATAGAGAATGATAATGAGTTATCTACAATTTACGATGATAGTAAATCCAATTCCAAAAACAAGCAAGCGAGCATGTGCGCGCGAGATGGCGGGTTCATAGTATGATATCATTGGTCAAACTAATTAATTGAAATTTAGATTTTCAAAATTCTTTATTGGGAGACTCCCATTAAAGTTTCTTTACTCTTTTCATAATTTTTTTTTTCTTTCTTATTTATTGTGGGTCTCATTTACTTCTCCCCTTTCTTATTAATTATTTTTTATTTAGAAAATTGGTTCCACTTTACTTTTTACTCTATGTGGTATTTTCAAATTTTCATTTATTTGAATAATACATCTAAATTAATTTTCTCTGATCTTTTTAATATTTTTAATCAGTCTTATGTATTAAAATATATACTCTAATCCTATAAATTAATTTAATTAAAACCAAACGATTAAGATCATCTGAACAAAATAATTTTTTTAATACAATTATGTTGTGATCCTGAAGATCCCACATCGCTCCCACACAATCCATTGAGTGGATTTAAATGGGAGGTTGACCCTTCACCTAGTATGACGCGTTTTAAACCCGTGAGGCCCAGTAGTGCTAAAGCAGACAATACCATGTTAGGCCCATGTTGTAAATTGGTCTAGCATGGTATTGTCCGCTTTAGCACTACCGGGCCTCACGGGTTTAAAACGCGTCATCTAGGTGAAGGGTCACCCCCCATTTAAACTCACTCAGTGGATTGTGCGGGAGCGATGTGGGACTACTGGGCCTCACAGGTTTAAAACGCGTCATACTAGGTGAAAGGTCAACCCCCCATTTAAATTCACTTAGTGGATTGTGTGGGAGCGATGTGGGATCTTCAGGATCACAACACACCCCCCCATCCCACATCGCTCCCACACAGTTCACTGATCGGGTTTAAATTGGGGGATGACCCTTCACCTCAATGACGCGTTTTAAACCCGTGAGGCCCAGTAGTGCCAAAGCGGACAATATCATGTTAGACCCATTTATAACACGTTATCAACACGATCGCGATGGGGGATGTGTTGTGATCTTCACACGATTGCGATGGGGGGGGTGTGTTGTGATCCCGAAGATCCCACATCGCTCCCATACAATCCACTGAGTGGATTTAAATGGGAGGTTGACCCTTCACATAGTATGAAGCGTTTTAAACCCGTGAGGCCCAGTAGTGCCAAAGCGGACAATATAATGTCAGGCCCATTTATAACACGTTATCAGCACGATCGCGATGGGGGGTATGTTGCGATCTTGAAGATCCCACATTGCTCCCACACAGTTCACTGATCGGATTTAAATAGGGGGATGACCCTTCATCTAACATGATGCGTTTTAAATCCTTGAAGCCCAATAGTGCTAAAGCAGACAATATCATGCCAGGCCCATTTATAACAAATTATAATTTATTAGATAAAATTTTATTAATAAATCCAACGCATTGGACTGATTTGCGCTCGTTAGGTAATAAGAGAGGCAAGCTAATTTTAAATTTTCAGAAGAGGACACTTGGCACTGAGATTTCACAGAAGAAGTGGGGGAGTCGCTCCTTATTTGATTGGAGTGATGACTTGTTTTAGTCAACCAATATTTTTGGAATTCACTTGGTCCAGAAAGATTGAGTGATACCTTGTTTTACTTAATTTGTAGGTTACATGTCGTGCTTAGCCATGGTCAAGTGAATTCCAAATAGCTTAAAATTTGTTGCTCTTTCACAACCCACGATGGTATGTACAATGTATTTAGCATCTGAAATGGATAGCAAACATCCATCAAAATTCTGGTAAAGAGCTTGATGAGGGTTCAATGCATTTCCTGGTGCATCAATCTATCATTTAATTGCATCTTTGCTATTTTACGTTAATCCTCGGTCTGCACTCATGTGCCCCACAAAACACTTCATATATATAACAGACAGCACGACGGAAGTACCTACAATGATACATTTGCCGCTCTCCTCTAGCCATTTCACGGCTCTAGCAGATTTTTATATACATCAGTAGGGTTAGTTGTTACTTGTTAGTAGGGGAAGGGAGAGCAATACACAGACCAAACCTCATCCATGAGGACTTAAACCTGGAACCTTAAGACCGAAAATCAAGAGAAAGCCAAGTTATCTACACCTCACTCCAGCAGTTATGTGTATGTTCTTCATTTTCTCGGCAGGGAGAAGTTTACTATTCTCACCCCGAACTTCCCTCCTGATATTAACAAATAAAAATCAATGCATATGTATGTACTTGTTGGGAATACCAATACAGGCGCCACCATAGGAAGTGAGGGAATAAACCAGACACAGTTGAATCCAACTATTTGGTAGATTAAACAGTTGAATCCAACTATTATACTGTCCGAAATAAACAATAAACCAGACAAAGATGTATCAGACAAGGATGTATTAGTCACCCGTAGACTTTGCTCACCCTCAAAAATACAAAATAAAAATAATAAGGTATTGCCCAGACCGTGGTATGTACTAAATTCTTTTCTAATGAAATTGAAAAGTTCAAACACGTCATTTGCAAAAGAACATTCAACAATAACTAGGAAGTGGGGGAAGCTAGTGTGGAGGAAAGGAAACTAAAAAAGAAAATTCAGTTAACATAATAAAATTTCCCTGCAGCAAATATATATGACATATGGTGGTTTACCATTACTGCTTCCCTGTTTCCAGTTTCTAAAATCCTTCATATATAGTTCACTGGGTCCAAATGGACAGCAACGGTTCCCTCTTGTATTAACCTGAATTCCTTCCCAGCTTGCTCCAACAACTTCAAGAACCCTGAATCAGCCAAAAATATAACCCAAATTCAAGTACGAACCTCCTCAGTACACCACCATTGACTGCAGTAACCACAAAGGGTCCCTCCCTCTTCACATCCTCTGGCAGCTTCTCCGGCAATGGACCCACATCATCATCAGAAGTAGCAGCAGCATTGAAATTCTACCTTCTTTACAATGTAAGGATTCTTAATCACATCTCCTGACGAGTCTAGGCATCTCTAAACTCTGCTCATCCTCGCTATCTCACTGTACAACTAAAAATGAAACTCATTGACAACTTCTAGTTCTGCTTCCATGAAATAGAGATTTATACACAGATGGTGGAGACCTCAGAAAAGCAACGAGACAATCAAATTTCAGAAAAGAGTAAGTGAGATGAATGCATGTGTTAAGTATCACCTTCCACTATCCTATTTCAGTAGGGTGGATCATGACTCGAGTTGCCAGACCACCATAGCAAACCATAAAAGCTCCATGTTCACATTAAAGTCTGTTTATGTATGAAACTGGAGAGGTCCTTACAATCGTGAGGATTGCCGTGAAAATGGCGGTCTTTAGTACTTAGAGGGATGGATATGAGAGGGGAACAGAGTAAGTCGATCTGAGCAACTTCTGGACACGACTTAGGTGTTATTCTTCGCGATCTAGACCTTAAGATCGCAAAGAATAACCTCTGTAATAAATTCTCTTCTTCTCTCCCTATCCTTGGTTGTTCATGCCTTAAATGAGGTTAATACCCTCTCTTTTATAGGAGAAGGAAGGCGAGTACAAAAGGGGTCAAATCACTGACAGGGAGGCCAGGGCGCAGTCGAGCCGGTGCCCTGACTCCCTGCCATTTCCAATCATGAGAATGGGCGGATGATTTGACTGATTTTGTACAGTTGACATCGCCGCCCTAGGTCTCAGCACAGTATCGTTCGACCTAGGGCCTGCAATGGCGGCCATAGCCTGCACAGTATGGCCGCACACTGCCCGAGGCGGGAAGTCAATAAATGCGGAGAGAGAACGTATTACATTACCCACGTGCCATTTCTTAGAGTTGTTAAATCGACCTGGCCAAGACAAAGGGGCGACCCTTCCTCCTCGCGAGGGCGTCCCTTCGCGTTGGCGCTCCTCTGTCCCTGCCACCAGTCCTATTCCCCATAATTCGACCTTGGGTGACGACCGGTCATGACCTTTACACAGGAGATAGCAGGGGTCGAACGCCTCAAGCATTAAGACGCCCTAACCATAGAGAGAAGGGGGGGGTCGACGTAGACCACTTTCACCCGACCCTATATGGAGGAAAGGGCGAAGCAAGCGCGACCGTCTCAGACGAACAAGTCCTAGAACCGCGACCTTCTGAGTTAAGGTCGAGATCGAAGGGACATGTTCCCATCTCTATTTAGATCTAATCGACCGGGATCGCATTACAATTTCTACTATAAACAAAGTCAATGAAATCAGAGAAAAATGCCTCGATGACATGACATTTTTATTAAATGTGAACATGAAACCACAGCACAGGACAGATGAAAACAACTCTTTAACTTCGAGGCAGGTTCTAATAAGGTAAGATAATATAATTACAATGAGTGTACACCGACCTGCTTTTCTGTATTTATGCTTTTCCGTACATTCAGACACAGAAGTTGGTTCTCTAGATGGGATTATCTCCATGTCCTCACTACATTCTAAAATGATCATACTTTGAATAAGTAAAACATAATGAATTATTCCATAGATGACCAGAAGTTCATGAAAATGCCTTAATTCAGTGGCTAAGAGTTAAAACAGCAGAATAAACTTATGAAAGGATTATTAGATTTTGGTGAATTCCAACATTTATAATTTGCAAGCAATGACCATAAGGATTCCCTGCATTATACAGCTGCAGATCTGATTGAATAAGATTCAGTAGGACAGAATGCCAGATCTCTAAAAGGACTGGAGATTTATATGAAAACACAAATGACGAATTCACTTTCAAGTCAATTCGAATTTCGAATGCTAAAGTTGCACATGTTTTCACTACCTGATTTAGCATCCATCTCAGTATATTGAGGAAGAAAGTAGCTAAACCTTCTTAGACTCATGAAAGGTTTTATGAAATATTAAGGTCGTCTCCAAAATTGGATCTTATATTTGGTAATGCTGTACAATCCCCTCTAAGTTTGGGCAGACTCTCATAAGTGCACAATGAAAATAGGTTACTCGTCCTGTGTTCAAAGGGTTAAAATTCATCGCTAAGATTTGTTCCTTGCCTTCCAAGCACTCCATAATCCATACAACTATCTTTGTATTCTAGAATGTACCACTGTTTATTTTCTACAACAGTAAGCCGGGTCTTAAGAAATCAAATCACCCAAAGCCAAACCATATCCTTTTTACAATAGGACAGTTTAAGGAGGGAGGGATGGAGGGGGGTTAAGAACAGACGGGCCCAAGGGGTACCATCAAGCTCATCCATGGGGCTTCTGAGCAATTTCAGTTACGAAAATTAATATTATCTAAAAAGAATTGATAGTCAGTTTTCTTCACAAACATCCAAGGTTGTTGAAAGGTAACTGTTGATGAGAATCTTTTAACTTACCCAAAAAAAAAAAAGAGAATCTTTGAAGCTCTTTTCTCGCAAATTTTTACAAGTTATTGCTAAGATTTAGTGAATGGAATAATGAGAAACAGAGTTTACTCCGGAGACAACCATCTTGCTAAATGATCCAAATTGGCAATTCTTTGGAGTGGCTATAGAAAATGGAAATTAAGTTAGCTTAAAAATTTGTTAAATGATCATAGTTTTTCTTTTGTCCTTTTTTTTTTTTTTTTGGGGAAAAAATAAAAAAAAAAAAAAAAATAAAAAAAAAAAGAAAAAAAAAAAGAAAAAGAAAAAAACAAAGCAAAAAACCAAAAGACCATGAATCAAGCGGCATCACAATGTCCAAAACTTCCTAAACCTTCTATCCTACTGATCCTGATAATCATCTGATAAATTCTACTCTACAGAGTTTTTAAAATGATTGTTGGATTGGAATCTATGGTGCAAACCTTGGATACCTACAACCTGGATTAACATCAATGACTGATGATGGAAACAAGGCTTTAACATTGAAAACAAAAACAAAAAAAAATCAAATAAAACCTTGTTTGCAACTGAACCCATAGAATGCCAATATTCCACTGAGAAATAATTTCCACAGAAACAAACAGAGCCTAAGGGAATCAATTGCATGGTTTCACACTTTCACACAGCTGCGAAATAATAATGAATTTCTTTCCATCCTATTCTCAAGATTTAGATTCCTCAAGCTCCAAGACCTTATATAAGTCTTATCAGTAATAATGAAGCAGATGCTCAAAAAGGTAATAATAATAATAATAATAATAATAATAATAATAATAATAAATAATAAATAACCGACGACATTTCCTCATATCGACACTATATGATGCTTGAATTAGGACATGTAAGTCATCAAATAACAATGTCATAGATTGTATAATATTTAATTCTTACTTATGGATACAAACAGCCATTGGACTTTTGCTTGGACTTTAGTCACACTAAATTTAAATCAATACAATGAACTAGGAAAGCAAAAAAACATTACAAAGAAATCATTGAGATTATAAGTACAATTTTTTTATTTTCTTTTTCATAAGCAACAATAAATTTTATTAGAAGAAATAAAGAGGATAAGATGTCCTACTTTAGAAAGAAGAAAAAAGGAACAACACCACCAACAAAAGAAACATATATGTGAGTTAAAAAGAAATTAATGGAAGCCTAACAACTATGAGATCGGCAATGAATGCAATTAAGATAGATACACTCTCCAAAAGCAAATCTAGAGTAAGAGGTTCCAAAAATTTCTTGGCCTTTCAAGTTGCAATTCTATAACAGTCTCCCCTGGTAAAAGCACAGCCTTTGAATCATCGATAGTAACTAAGAAGTGCATTTTAAAAACAATCCTCCCAAAGCCAAGTCAGAATATAACAAGTCTTTAGGCTAAATTTAATATGCAAGTCCATAAGTTTTCAAAAAGGCAAAGACTCTCGTTGTAACATAGTTTGTTGTACAAAATAACAGACTGGTGGACGTACTTCCATTTAGCTAAGTTCAATATTATGGAGTCTGATGATAGATAACTGTAAGATTGGCACAAGCTGAAAATGGCTGTGTTTGACAAGCAAGTCTAATATTTACTGGGCTAATCACATGGGTCTTGCCATTGAACAGTAAAAAATGAAACTACAAACTCAAGGATGGATTGAATTATATCTATCTGAAGTCATTCATTCAGAAATATATGAGCTGCAAGATAACCAGTACTATACAAGTACAACTACATCAAACATTATTCTCAAGTTGGTGTGATATATAGATAAAAAGACTATAGAATAACAAAGGGAATGAATACTAAAAATCTTTTTACTATAACTATACTGAACTATTACTGATCAAGCAGTTTGTTTGCGCACGAAACCTGTGCCAGGGTCATCAGTGCAAGGGAAAACCTCCAGAGCAGTAACCATAGCCTCCGATGGACCGCGTCGGCACCTCTGCTCCATCTCCTGAACCGAATCAGGGTTCCCAGAAAAAAGAGCCTCAACAGAACCATCCCTTCTGTTCCTGACCCAACCCTTCAACCCCAATTCTGTGGCGTTATCCACCGTCCAATTCCTATAGAACACACCCTGCACTCTGCCCTTTATCACAACCCTAACCTGCAAAACCCAAAACCCATTATTTACTCCCACAAAACTGATAAATCAAATGAATACATACATATAAAAACCCCAATCCTTACACCCAAAACCGCATTATTCCCAAAGGGCTAAACAAATCTAATTAAGAACACACAACTAGTAAATCATGTGTGTGTGTGTGTATATATACATCAAACGAATACATACATACATATAAGTATAAAAGCCCCGTTTACCAAAAAAAAAAAAAGTATAAAAACCCCAATTTGTACATCCAAAACCCCATTATTCCTAAATGACTAAACAAATACACACGCATCACAAGAACCCATGAGTCCTACGTGATTGATAAATCATGTATATATATATATATATATATATATATATATATATATATATATATATATAGAGGGAGAGAGAGAGAGAGGTAGGTACGTACGGTTTTGGTGGGGGAAGATGGAGGAGGGTTTGAGGCAGCTTGAGGAGAGGTCATTGAGGACAGAGGAGATGAAGAAGAAGGTGAACAAAATCCGAACAAAAGGCGAAAAGGAGGAGGAGAAAGAGAAAAACGAGAGCGAAGCGAAGGAAGAGGATGAGGAGGATAACAGTGATAATGGTGTGGAAGATAAAGAAGGTAGGGGAGTCTACGAGCACCATTGTTGTTCTTGTTCCATATCTCTCGATGCTTCCGAAATGTTGGGAATCTAATACTGCGCGAGCGGGTCAGGAGACCAAATTGTGGGACTGTTGCTGACATTCGGATTATCTGATTGGGATTGTGCAAGGTGCCCAAATTGTGTGATTGTAGCCTATATTGGATTAATCCGGTGGGGATTGTGTCTATTACACAGTATACACTGTGCCGTTCGGGTATCCTACAGAATCTATTCTCACTGCCTGAAGTTTCTGGAAATTTACAGTAATGAATGACCTTTTTGGTGATTTCATTTAATTTAACTCCTCTAAATTAATATTCCACTTGGTAATCTTTTGTAATGCCATTTCCAACCTTTAATTTCTCAAATTTTGAATAAATATTTAAGTAAAATCTTGATTTCGGTAGAGAGCAATCCAAGTAGTAAAGTCAAATTTGAAATAAAAAAATAAAAAAATAAATCCTCATTTTCTCTTAGTTACCTCTTTTATTAATTTTTTGTCCACAAAATTTATTTCCATCTTCTCTTTTCTGTACTTTTTTTTCCTAGAAGACCTCTTTCCCTCTCAATATTTAACCCTTTTTTCTCCTATAAACAAGCCTTCCCAAGTATCATTCACCACTCATCTCCAAACATTTTCAATAGAAATGAAGCCTTTCAAGTTTTCTTTGGTCGATCACTTCTATTTTCATCTTCTACTTCCTCCGATAATGATAAAGAAATAACATCAATTATGGCTCTTTTTGAGATGAATAATGCAGCATTGGTGGAAATCTTAAAAGAAGAAGCATAACAACCCAACAAACACGACAGTTCTATTTTAGGACAAAAATACATTTTCTGTGAAAGAAGAAAGGGTCATAATTGATTGTTTGTTCACAAAAGATCCAATTTATATTCCATCAACATTTCGAAGACACTTTTAAATGATGCGTGGTCTATTTATGCATATTCTCAATGCTATTGAAACTCACAATCTTCTTCTTTTTTTTTTTTAAGAAAAAAATATGCATGTCAAATATTGGATTATTCCCCTTCGAAAGATGGCATCATGAATTAGAATGCCTGCGTATGGATGTCTGCAAATGTAGTGAACAATTATGTGCAAATTAAGGAAAGCACTGCGTTATTAAGTGTTAAATATATCAATTATTAAAGTTTTTCTTTTTTTATTTGGGGGGGGGGGTTTTAAATATATCACATCTCTAACGGAGGAGTATTAGATTACTCATTATTATGGAGGCTCGTGGTTTTCTCAAAATGCTGGGAAGCTTAGATTGCATACATGGGAGTGGAAGAATTGTTCAATGGCATGGCAATGACTGTACTGTGATCATGTAGAAATAAAATAAAATAAAAACCTACTATAATTCTTGAAGCTATATGTTGGCTCATATAATGACCCTAGAGCAAGGACTAAAATATCCAATATATTCGTGAGATATCTTCGATATATCTGTATATCTGAGGGTATTGATACAATATTAGACTTACATATATTTTCCTTAAAATAGCGACCAATATATATATATATATATATATCGAGAATACCACATGTATAAACACACACACACACATACACAATATATCGGTTGATATTTACAATATATCTCAAAATATCATAGATGGAGATTTTTTTTGTATACAAGATTATTGGTTTATATATTTATTCATTTGTTATTGTGTAAATGAAATATAGTTTGAATTTTTAATGTTATCTGTCATCTTAATATAAAATTTGTAGAAATTTGTAGTTATTTTGCTCGGCGTGACACACTTTATTTTACCATATACAACACAAAATTGTATTATATACATTTAACTTGCAATGTTTTATTCTAAATTGGGTATTATAGTTTGATTCATTGTTTTACATAATTTCGCTAAAAAATAATTTTTCATGTTTAACTAGCAATATCCATCACATCTTTAAAACAATATTGACATTTTCAAAACGATCAATATATCAATTAATATATTTGTGTTTTAGGAGCATCAATACCGATATTTAAGTCCTTGCCCCAACGGGGTGAATAGGGTTTTAGCATATTTTAACAAATAATGCGAAAATTAGAACTAATTAGCCAATTTAAGAAAGATATAAAATTTATATAAAAAGTAAAAACAAGCAAATGCATAAATATAAATTGCAAGAGAGAAAGAAAAAAAAAAATTAACATGATTCAGCCCTCCTCGCCTACGTCTATGCCTTGAGCACCAAGCTCGAGCTGAGGATTTCCAAATCCATTAACGATGCACCTTCAAGGTGGAGAAACCTTTACACCAATCTTTTTTTGCAAGTGAAAGGTAGAAAACTCAATTTTCTTCCACCGGTAGTGATTAAACCTTACATTATCATTCTTCTGGGTCAAAATAGAATAACCAAATCTCTCTAACAATTAAAGATCAAACCTTACAACCAAGAAGCAAACCAGACTCCTTCTCTAACAAGGGTTACAACCCAATGTACCCTCATACAACAAAGATATATTCCTTCTATCATTCTATTTAGTATTTTTTAATTGGAAGGAAATTGGGATACATGAACACACATGTTGAACCAGTGTACTGCCCACCTTTTTTGTTCATTTTCCTATTGTGATTTTAAATTGGCCTAGTGCTACATTCCCTTTTTTTCCTGAATTATGTATAGCTTGTAATAACATTCCTTCTATCATTTTAAAGTTTTTATGGTGCTTTCTTTTTTGTGTATGGCTTCTTATAAATGGGTTAACTGAAAGTGGTAAATATTTTATATTTTGCTATATATTTGTTTTATTTGTAGCTTTTTAATCAAGTAATTTATTTATTTTTTAAATTTAAAATTCTTTTAGTCATAAAGGAAGGATAATTGAAGCATCTTCAAAAATAGAAGGAAGGTCAAGAAGTCACAGCCCTATGCCAAGGCATGGATCATTATTCATCAAAATGCTATTAGTTTATGAATTTAAGTTGTTTCTCTCGACCAATAATAGTTTCTGTACCTTTCCAAGAGGCATTAACCTTTACAAATGAACCTTGTTGAATTCAAAATATCTTAGGGTGTATTGACATTAATGAAAGCCAAGGTTTGGAAAATCTTGTCCTCTTAACGACATGGACATGTGGCAGTGTCATCATCATTTTTTTTTTTGTTTTTACCACAATTCTATATCTACATTGTCAGTGGGTAGATAATTGTTTTATCTATGTTGCATACCTTATTAAAGCATCAAATGAGAAATTATATGAGCTCTCAATGTTTTCATATTTATTTAAAATTACATTTCTTTTCATGTCAGAAAAAATTTTAACCAATAATTTTAGGCTGTGCATGTTAGCATATGTTATATACATTTACAGGTCAGCAATTAATGAGCTGGCAATTAGTTAGGAAATTAGTTATCATATTATGTTTGCCCAAAATTTACTTTAGAGGTGGGGTGAATAGAGTATTGGCAAATTAAAAATTGATTTATAAATGGGATAGAGTATTTTTGAAAACTCAAACTTTAGTAAACTAGAATGAAAGCTTGAACTATAACTCAGCAATTTATATAGCAAATAAATAACTTGAAAAGGAAGAGATTGAATTAGAGAGATTCAAACAAGACAATTTTAACGTGGTTCGGTCTCCGCCTACATCCACGCCTCAAGAACTCTGTCAAGAGGATTAATCCACTATCAACTCCTTTAAGGTAGAGAAACCTTTACAGCCTTCTTTACAAGATGGAAAACACCCACCCACAATCTTCTTTAAAGGTGGAAGATTCTCATCCACAAGAGTTTCACAAATCCTTAAATCTCACAATAAATACAAGTGAAGATAGAACAATACAATAAGTGCCTCAACGAGCTGACTTGTAATAAATACAAGCACAACTAATAGCTTCTCAGATGCTCAACAATGAGTACCTCAAAGATTTTCACAAAGAAGCTTGAGTGATGAATGCTCACAATAAATACTTTCAATAAATGTTGAATAATATGTTTGGTAGTTCATAAATAAGAGCAAAAGCTCTATTTATAATGAACTAGGTCTCAAATGGCCATCTGAAATCCCTCAAGTCTTATTGGAGAAGAGGGGACAGTTGGGGTTCAATAAATGCTTCATTTTCCAAAAAGAGAAAGAGTCATTTTGAAGTTGCCGAGGAGTTAGTCGACTAGGACAAGATGGTTAGTCGACTAGATAGCACATTTTCAAAGCATTTTAGTTTCCCAAGCATGATTAGTCGACTAGGCATAGGGAGTTAGTCGACTAGCTCAATTAAAATCCTTTTGAAACATTTATGGGTTTGCTTAGTCGATTGGGACAATAGGTTTAGTCGACTAAAAGCTTTAAAATGCTAGAAAAAGTTTTTGGGATCAATTAGTAGACTAGAAGAGGAGTCTTAGTCAACTAGCAACTCTACTAACGAAACAATAGCTACTGACTTACTCTTAGTCGACTGGGACAAGGATCTTAGTCGACTAGAACACAAGTTAGTTGACTAGTTCATAGGGTTAGTCGGCTAGATTAAGATTTTCTCAAAACATGGCTTCTGACTAATACTTAGTCGACTAGGACTAATGAGTTAGTCGACTAGAAAAGTTTTAATGCCAATATTTTGAGTTTCTTAAGTCCAAATCAACTTATAACATATGAACAAGTTAACTAAGAGTTCAGAAGAAATTTTGGATAAGTTTGAAAACATTTTCATGTATGAATGCCAATGCAACATGAGTTAAAAAAGATTTTCTCTTGAGCTATGCAATGTTGAACACATGAGATGCCTTACAAAATGTTCCTAACACAAAGAAAGCAACTTGGCTTCAAAAATATCTTCATAAGCTTTGACTTCAAGTTGATCTTCAAGGTTTGAACTTCATGAGCTTTGATTGAATATGAGCGCATTGAATTGCTTGAGATATGTTGATGAGCTACAACAAGATATAACTTTAATTCTATGGAGACACAACACTTAACCACCTGTTAGAAATAAAGTATGGTTTAGTTATCATCAAAATGTGGTAAAAAACCATAGGGCTAACAGATTAGTTAGGAAATTTGTTAGTTTTATGAATTTATTCTCTCTCTAGTTTGTAAATAAAAACAGAGCAGATACTGAAATAAAGCAAGAATCATTTTCCAACATTTCTTGATATGGTATCAAAACAAAAAGCTCATCCCATGGCGTCAAACTCCAACTCTTCTTCTCTTTTAGGATCTTCTTGTAACGTCCCAACTTGACGTTATATACCAACCATCAATGATAGTTGGACACGTGTCAAATTGAAGATACAACATGATAAGCTCATTTATATTTCCATACACAGGAGATAATAAAACATTTATAGAAAAACATGAAATGAAACATACATATGTCCCAATTCGTACCCTACATATTCAAACTTTACAATCCTATATATATATATATATATATATATATTATGGTTTGTACCCATAT
>JAESVK010000392.1:986160-1036000 GCA_017140935.1 Hamamelis virginiana
TATATATATATATATATATATATATAATATTTATAAAGTCAAACTATAACCCTGCTCTGGACAAAATGCAGGAATATGTCAAAAATGTTGCTTCAAAATAAAATGCATTAAACTCCACCATGCAAGTTATGGTCATCCTCCTGAAAAACTACTGCATAAAAGCAGGAATGAGCTTTCACTTGCTTAGTAGAAATATTATCCTCAAATTAACAATAATAATACCGATGCAAAGATTAATTCAGAAACAATCATATTCAATAGTTTCAACTCATTTATCAACAAGTGTGGGCTTTCATAATTTGTAAATCATTTCCATTCAAAACAGAATCTCATTGGCTTTACAGAAAGTATTACAGTCGTTGCTTTCAGGCTAACCAGCCCCTAGCGCAGCCAAACTAAAACATAACCATATCAGGTTCTTCGTTGATGGTAAGCCACTTGCATGGGCTATTTCCTTCGGGTCTGCTCATAGGCCCAGGACACAAGGCCCTTATTTCCCATAAATACTAACTAAGCCAATAAATATAATTTCCAAACAGTTATTGCATAACAATAATATCACAGTTATCAACCAAACATAAATCATTATAAATGGCATATAAATACAATTATCAAAACATAATTTCGTAATCTGTGTATTAAGCAAATATGAGTTCAATAAACTAGTTCATATGCCATCATCAAATTGATATAAACCATGCCACACATATCATTTCAAAAGCAGATATAATCTCATGCATCGTATTTGTCCAAACATATTCTCAAAAAAAGTTTACAAGATTCATTTCAATAAACCATATTATCAGTGTTAATGAGGATAGTTATATTCCTACCTTTCCACTGTAACTCTCTATTTTTTACTTTCTTGCACAAATGCACCTTAAGTTGCAAAAGGGTTATCAACTGGACTCTCTGGATCTGAAATGAAATAAAAGATAAATAATACAATTTAGACTCTAACTCCAGAATATTCATCAACAAAATATAAAACAATGTCTTAACTCCCAAAGACATTAACTCTATTCCTATCTTTAAGCATTTAAAACAAAGGGAAAATAAGCTTTTCAATAATAAATCCATTTAAAAAGAATTTTGAATAGGAAAAGTAGAAAATAATTAATTTATTCAAAATTAACAGGTTAGTCGACTAGTAACTATTGATTAGTCGACTAATGAGTCTATTAGTCGACTAGTCAATATGTTTAGTCGACTAATCAAAGTCTCCATACAAAAACCAGAAGCTTGATAAAAATTCAAGATGCAGTAGTCGACTAGGATTATGGATTAGTCGACTACTGATATGCAAAATTACCACTGTTCGAATTTATCCTTCATTAGTCGACTAGGCCCACTCGATTAGTCGACTAATCATCTGCAGATTTCCAGAATTTCAACATTAACACTTCCAAAACCTCAATTCAACACCAAACTCAATATCAAACTCAATTTCCAACAAAAGAACTTTAAAGAAACTAAATCAACTGACTTTATACACATCCAAAACCATATTCTCATGTTAAATCCTTGAAATTTCAATTCAAAAACTCAAAAACCCATTTAACATTCATAATCAAAACCAAATGAAATATACAATTCAAATCCTTTTAAAATCAACTACACATCATCCCAAACAACTCAAAACAATTAATTAAACTTCCTCAAGACTTCAAACCACACAATTTCATCCATTACACATCAAAACTCACTTTATGGGTTTGAACCCAAAATGAAAAACTAAAGAGAAGATAAAGAAGATGAACTAGAAACTTACCTTCACCAACTATGGAGCTATATCTGCGAAGTCCTAGCTGCGAATTCTCACTCGAGCTTTCTCTCATTCTCTCGAACTCTCTCTGCAGCTTGGAAACTTTTAGAAACAAAAATTTGATAAGTTTAAAACTTAAACTTATCTACAATGGCAGTTTTGTAAATAACTTGAAATTCATTTTTTTTAACAATAAAATACTATTATAAAATACTTTAAAACGTTAAAATATTATTATAAAAATACAAGATGTGTGAGACCCCAAAATCTTCAATAGCAAATTTTTATTTGTTATTATTATTTTTTTTATTATTATTATTACTACATATATGGCGCATTATCATTGGCCATGGAGGTGCCATGTGTGACTATTATTGAATGAGAGTGCATGTGCTTTAGAGTGCATCTTTGATACACACAATTGTTGCTTGAAATATATCCCACAGTATCAGCCAACATGAGATCGTGGGAAATATTGTCTTGTGTCTTTTGTGACACTATGCAAAAGAGTGTGGTGATATACACCACTAAGCTTTTCTCCCCAAGTGAGAAGACATGAGATGGTGGGATAGTGGTGATAAAAAAAAAAAAAAAGAAGTAAAGAAATAAAGAGAGAAATGGGAGATTAGATTTTTAATAATGGAGAGAAAAAGAAAAAGAGGGAGGGGGCAAGAGGTCCATATGTTGGCTAACTTTCAAATGTAATATTAGACTAGACGACAACCTAGCTATAAGGCTATAAATCTATTATTGATGCATCAAGATCTGGCACTCACTACTCATGCGCTTGTATTTATTTGTCTTTCTCCTTTCCAAAGGAGGAGGGAGGGAGAAGGTTAGTGTTAGACTTTTGGAGTGGGCTTTGGCCCAACCCATATCCGCCCATTGTGGGCAGGAGGTCCAACCTGATTTGAATTCCCATTTGGATGGGATAGGGATAAGTCCCTTATTCAAATCAGGTTCTAATCCTATTGATGATAGGGATAAGTCCCTTATCAGATAGACTCTAATCCTATTAGAGTGGGATATGGGATAAGTCCCATATTTTGAACTACAACTCCCTTATTTATTATAAGGGTGCAGCCAGGTAGCATAAGTGTCCACGTGAGTTCTCCCTCCCAACTCTCACTCTCTCATTAGAACTCTCTCTTGGGGTTTTCACCATTGGAGCTCTCCTTGGACGTGGGTTCGTGAACGGATTGGGTATAGCTCACTGTGGTTATACTCTAGACTGCGAGGATCAGAGGAACGTGCACAGAGGCTCGTAACAACAGGACGTTGGCATCCGCATCGGGTTTATTCCACATTAAGGTTAGTGACCTTCATTACCCGATATTTATTAATTGTATATGTGCTATATGTGATGCATGAACACTTGCACATACACCCAATAGTTAGATAGAGAGAGAAAAATAAAAAGAGAAGATTCAGACGGGAAATGGAGGAGAGGAGAGAGAGAGAAGAAAATAAAAGAAAGAGAATTGAAAGAGAGAAAAAGGAGAAGCTAAGGGGAAGATGAAGTTGCACAAACACAGAACAATTGGTAAATTTATTTCATAATTCAGAGTTAGTGAGGTGATAAACTATTTTTATTTTGATTATATTTCAATTTTTGGATTGAATAAGGTATGATTTAATAATGACTTAAAAATGAACATATATATAATATATATATCAATGGGGATTCCTAATCTTGGGTTTTTATTTGAAAAGATGAAACCTTGGGACTATTTTTCCCATAAACTAGATCATCTTAGGAGCGTGTGTACCAAATTTGGGAATTTTCCGATGAATAGATTAATTTCTATAATTTTCTAAAGTTTAGTGATACTGAAACTTTGAAAATTTGTAGTATATTGTGTATATGTCCGAAAATTCTAAAATTTGAGTATATTGTAAAGCTTGAATTTAGGGATTTTTAGAGACAAGAATCATGGAAAAAGACCTTTGGGTGAATGAGAATTTCTAGAGAGAGAAAGCTTCTATGAAGCTTTAATAGGAGGCACAAGGGGTATTTTCACAGTATATCAAAAAATTATGTTTTTTACATATATGGTATAGATTGATTTTATATGAATATAAGACTTTGAATCACTTCAATTGGATGTGAATTGTGAGAGAAATTGAGAAACGAAGTTGCTGAAAAATCTGAAATTTTATTAACTAACCTACTTTGGCATCATTTTTAAATATGTTCGGATGGGAGGTGTTATACACCACCATTATATTTTGAAAGCTTGTATCACACAGATTCTGTAATATCTTGAATCATCCAAATTGGATAAGAAACGAATGAGATAAAAGTGTGTCAAGTTGGCCAAAAAGATGAAAAATATTGATGTACCATGTACGTGAGTGTGCATGTATGATCCTGTGTGGTGAAGGTGCATAGTAAATCAATTGCAAATTAGCACTTGTGGCTATCAATTTGATTGAGAATTATTTTTTAAAAAATCCTATTAAATCAAGTTGATACAAATGGTTACAAAAGTTGTTGTTTGGGATGCACGAAAGAGCCTAGAAAATTATGGAGCTTAGTGAAGGTGCACCATAAGGCTTACCATGCAACCTCATGGTATTTTGACTATTCTAGTATGATTTTTCAATCTAAGAAAATTTGATAAATTCTACCAAAATCAAACAAGTGTGCTAGAATGGATTTAATGTATAGAAAATTCATGTGGATAGAAAATTAACTATCTTCCTTATTGTGAGTCTTTGGAAAATAGTTAAAAATCATGAATAATTGATTTTTATAAAATCATGATGATTAGTGAAAGATCTTGGAAATACAAGTTATGGAAATCATATGGGCATATATAAACTATTGATAAAAGCATGTGAGATTTATAAAGTTTATAACATGCTGTTACTTTTTATTATGAATAACTATAGACATCCATTTTTGACCATGGGAAGGGTCATTAATGGTTGCCTATGATTTGAGGTAAAATAGGGTGTCAAAACCCTAAGTTGCCAATTTTACCCTTGTGAGTAGTTAGTTAGAGGTCATTATCGTATGTAGGTTTTTAGGTCAGATTAAGTCGATTCTTCTTGCATTTAGTTTTTAGAGAGTTTAGGAACATCCCTGTTAAATTTTATGGCATTCTGAGCCAGACTTGATAGGAAATAAGGCCTTTTGTGACTTGAAGGGTAGTACTATCCTTTGAGTCACAAAAGCTCTGAATGACTGTCAATCTTGTCTTGAATGGTCTCGAGGCTTTGGCATGGATATTTAAGATGTGTTTGATAGCTAAGTTGATCAGTGGCAAAGTCAGTCGAGCATTCGGGCTCATGTTTAGCTCTTAAGGCCCAAAGGGCCCTTTTTAGCTCAGGTTAGGGTTTCAACCGTAAACGACCGGGATTCAATCCTTTTATCAAATGAAGGCCTTCACAAGCTTCAAATAATTTTCTTAAATGATTTTAAAACTTGTTTTGAGAAGAAAAACGATTTCGAGAGCGATTGCTTAGCAAATTTCAAAACACTAATAAGCCCAAAACAGCTAATCGGTCAGCTTTCTCTTAAAACTTTAACTCCGGTCAATTCATTTTCACTTAAAACACTTCTCAAAATATGGAGAATCGAATCACGATCATTTTGGCACTTGAATCGTCGAATTTGGACTTAAAACGGGTCTGAAAAGCCGAAAACAGCAGAGACGGGTCGAGAGAGGCTCAAAATGGGGCAGAATTGGGTGTCAGCTTCGATGACCATCCCTCCTCGGATGGTTGGCCATCCCTAGGGGACGTTTGGCCATCCTAGGGTGGATGGTCATCAATTCCCTCGCCCAATAGCTGCTAAATTTCAGTCTTTTACCTGCTCGGGACTCTTCCAAGCCTTGCCATGTGTCTAGCTCGGCCTTAGGAACTCTGGGATGAGTTGGGAGACCTTAGAAGGCTGGATTAGAGCCCTTGGATCATTCCTAAGAGTTTTAATCTCAGCCATTGATCAGTTTCAAGTCCCTCTATAAATAGAGAGCCCTGAAATCAGTTTGAGGACAAGACAATTGGCTTTAGAGAGCTAGCTTGGAGAGTAGAGGCATGCGCATTGCACAAGCTTCCCCCATAGCACTCTTAGCTGTACTTTTAAAGTCCTTTGGAGGTTGGAGAAGACCTAGGAGCAAGGGAGAAGGAATAAAAAAATGTTAGTGAAATTAATTGTTGTACTTTAGTTTAAAGAGTTTGCATCTACTTATTCTTCTTCTCATTCTTTATTCTTCTTATTATTTCTTCTATGATCATGTTATGCTATGATTAGGTGTCTAGGATAGGTATTCATATTTAGGATTTCTTTGTATTTTTAGTATGTATGATAGGGATTGGTTTATTATTTCTTTAGTATGCATGATAGAGATTAGTTCATTATTTCTTTAGAATGCATGATAGGGATTAATTTATTAGTTCTTTAATAAGCATTATAGGGATTAATTTATTATTTTTAGTATGCATGATAAGGATTAGTTTCTTAGTATGATTTTCTTTTTTTAGGAAGGCATGTTAGGATAGTTTATATGAGTTAAGTATTGAATCACGTGCTATTACCTTAGGTTGTATTTGCATTATTCATACTAGCTTTTTTTAGTTTATTTTTATTATCTCTTGGAGTGTGCTTGAAATACAAATTGTGTTCGAGTGAGCATGCAAAGGTAAGATTCTACCCTTGTGCTTATTTTAATTATTTGGAATACTAATAAAGTATTGGTTCCAAGCATATTGTATGGGATAATTTAGGACATCATATTAGTATGCATCATAGGTCATTTACACACCTTTTTTTTTTTTTTTTGATTTTATTTCACTTTAGAATCACTTTCAAATCTGTCCAGAAATTGAAAGTGACTTTAAAGTGAATTAAAAATGATTTTTAGGGTCAAAACTAACTTAAAAACATGCCTAAGTTCTCATAGATGATTTAGGTTGCATTTAGGATATTTTTTATGCATTGTTTGCATTCTTTATTGCATTTTTTATGCATTTTCCAGAAATTCTAGCATGCTTTATTTGGTGTTTTAGGTACTTAGATTAACTTAGGATTAACTTGGAATCCTAGGATTAGGGAGGTTACTTGACCTCACTTAGGACTACCCTTTGTTGTAAGAATTGTAGTAGCGATTGAGTTTTATTTAATTTAGGAGTCTGCTTCGAGAACAACTCTAAATAAGTGATTTTGAAAGTGTTTAAAATGGAATGAAATTCCATCTTTTATGCAAAGAAAAGTATTTTGATCAAACCCAAACTCTCGAAGCTAGAGTCCTAGATAAGATGAAATCTTTTTGGCTATATGGTTCATTACAATAGGAAAGTCCTATGTAATCGAACTACGTGGACTTTGATCCTTATCAAGCAATTGGTAAGGTACATAGGCAGTCAATAGGACGCAAGTCCAATCTTAGAATGACTCTATTTCTCCTAAGGTCTTTAGGATTTTGATTCTTTTTTATTATTATTATCTATTATCTAGTATAAGCTATACTATTTTCTTGGTTGATTAGATATGATAGGGTTGTTTTTATGGGATTTTGATAAAGCCCAAACTTAATTAGGAGACCTTTAATTAGGGTGAGGTGGGTGCCTACAAGGAGTTCCTTGGAACCTTCCCACTTCATAACTTAGCCCCCGAATCCAACTTTGGTTCGAAGACTTGCTTTTTCCTTAAAATATGGAGTCAATGTTTTATTGAAAATAAAACTCTTTTTTGTAGTTTCCTTATTCCCTAAAAATAAAGTGGCGACTCCCAGTTTTTACAAACTCTTGTCCTTCTTCAAAACCCAATCTTGAGTGGATAATAGAGAAGGATAAACGTGGATAATAGAGATAGATAAAACGAGACGGATAAAGATCATCCACAATCCACAATGATTCAAAAAGTGAACGGCCTCCCGATCCGGGTCAGCTGGTTCACAGATTGGCAACTTCACTATAGATGTCGAGGGCTAAACTCCAATTAATTACTTTTGGGCTTTTCAATTTCTTAATTAATAAAATCAACCACTGGCATTTGCATGATTGTTTGACTTTGATTTCTGCATTGTGCGCGCATTGACTCTGCATGATTAGGACCGTTGTATGGTAAAGCCAACGATGAGCCTAGCCCTGGCCCAGTCTCTTTGATTCTTGGGTTCCATGTATGCGAAAGCCATTACTCTTCTCGCCACGTACCCTTGGGTATATCAAACGAACCAATCACGTACTGTTGGACCCACGCGACATTCCTGATGTCACATGTGGTTAGGTATATTGATTGGACCGAGTGAGTAAGGGACATTCAGCCTACCCTTTGCATTAGTCCATATAGATTGTCTCTCTAGGACACATACCCTACATCGCCTGTTCACACACTATTGTAATGTTATGCTGCCGGATTTACCTCCCGGTTTTATTTGAGCCTTGATTGTGAAGTGTGTAGAACCACTAGGACCTGGATCTATGCTGGGAGCGGAAATTCCATGAACTCGTGATAGTGCTTCTAGATTATGCCACACAAAAAAATCCGAATCCATTAACATAAAGAGAAGAATCCGTACCTTGAGATCTGTCTGGATTGATCTCAAAAATCACGAACAGTTGATCACTGCTCGATCCCTCAAGCCTTTTACCGTATTCCTCACTGCCAGAACGTGAAGAAAGAGTGGCTCTCTATGTGCTCTCTTTAATGGACGGCTGCCTCTAGGGTTTAGAGATAATATTTTTTCTTAACCTAGTGGCTGCCCAACATGGCATATATATATAGGCTACGGTAGGGACCTAAAGGTAAATAAGTTTCGGGCTCCCAATGTAAATATTAAAACCTATTTACATTAATTATAATTCATTCCACTAAAGAATTATAACTGCACTCCTTAGCTTATTCGAAATTAAATTTCGAGCTCTTTGTTATTAAATACTTATTAATCTCCCCACGTTAAGATTACAGATACCCGTTGATTAAATTAAATTACTGACAATATTATTTAATCAACATCTATTAATCTCCATGAGACCTTCCACTTAACTTATTTGATATGTCGGATACAAAATCCACCTGCAGGGTTTGACATAATCAAAACTTATAAGTATCCTCAAGGGGTTATCATCAATCCCTATACCAGGACGTGGATTCCATCAATAATAAATATTCATCATACAATTAATGCAGTTATCCAACTCATCGAGATTATTGACCTATAAAGATCTCACTCTTTATGAATCAAAATAACTAACAATAAATGCATGTGTCCATTAATTATTTCGGGATTAAGAGTATAAGTATTCATAATAACCATGAGGTATTAATTATTTTATGTGTCAGTATAATATAATTACCTCAATACGGTCCCGTTCAATACACACAAGTGTACTAGCACAAGAAGTTGGAACTAAACCATTTCTCGTAGTCAAGACAGACCTATTGAAATCATGTGCTACAATCTTACCGATGGTGTGTCCAACTCCATCTCAGATTGTGAACAATAAACTTATATTCTACAAGAACTGATGATCTGATCTTCTGTGTGTAAGCCGAACTCTACACACCATATCATCTACTATGTAGAATAAAAAGACACACATGCATAACATTAGAAGATAATATAATGCAAACATTGCTCATACAGATTCTCATTTAAAATGCAATATCATAATTCATTAATAAATAAATACTAAGGTTTATTACATAAAAACATGGCTTTTAGTATATAGCCCTAACAATCTATAGGACTAAACCTTTATGAAATGCCCTAAACTCCTAAGGAAAGTATCCTCAAAGAGTCAAGGTACCTAATGAAGGCTAGTACCCTATATATTCATGAGCTTAGGCCAGTGGTAGTGTTATGTTGCCCGAATAGTGGTATTGATATGTAAGCTTTAGGAGAAGATATGAGGTGTGGGTTTTAGGCCCATATCCTTTGGATAGAAGGTATAGGTTTGCGGTGAGTTCGAGACATGGGCTTTAGACCCATCTTCATAGGATAAAATGTGAGAGTGTTTGAGGTGAGATTGGTGTGTGGGCTTTCAGCCTATGCTTTTAGACCGTTTGTCCATTTATGGGCCTTGTAGATTGAAAGTGAGATCTGCGTTGGCTTTAGGCCCATGGTCTAGAGTAGGATCCTTAGGTCTACACCTTCGATGAATACTCTTAACTCATAAGGAAAGTGTCCTAAAGGTTGGGGTAGTTGCCGAAGGTATAGCCCTTATCATTTCTTTGTTCCTGGTCTAGGCCCATTATAGTGTTTTGCTACCGAGTTGTTGTGCCTGTTTGTGGGCGTTATGGTTAGGAAGTGATCTTTGTGTGGGCCTTAGGCCTATGATCTCGAAAGTTTAGTGGTCCTTAACCATTATACATCTTTGTTTGAGGTACCCATCAAAAGTATAATCCCTATACCCTTCAGCTCTCCACTTACCCCAATGGTAGGGTTATGCTGCCGAATTTTCCTCAATTGCCCTTACATGTTTGAGCGAAATAAGTGCAAGACCCTTAGATTGTGGGGCAATTTGGACTATTCCTCTTTTGTTACTTTTAGGAAAGTCTCTTAGGAGATTAGAGTACCAATCTGGGGCTTGCCCCATTGCCTGTGAGCCTTGGCTCATTATAGTGCTATGCTACTGAGTGATCCCTATATGTCTATGGACTTTGTAGAGAGAGAAAATGAGAATTGCACGGGCTTTAAGCCCATGTTCTATAGGTCTATTCATTCTGAATGTCTTGACTAGGGGCTTCTTTCCGTAAGATTCCCATGTCTACCTCACGTGCTTTTGTTGTGAACTTTCATCATTTTCAGAAGAATGTCCAAGAAAGTAGGGGCTTTATGAGTTTTGTAAAATATAATTCTTTTTCAAAAAGCAATCATGGGGCTTTAAATTGATTCCAAAATTTTCATTTCTTTTTAGAAAGCATTCTGACTTGGATCGTTGACTCTAGTGAGCCTGTGTTAAGTGTTGATTCATCTGGTGATTCCGATATGGCTAACAACGAAGAGATTCCCCCTACCACTACTGTTGTGGCCGTTGAGTCTGTCATGAAAAGATTTGAAGCCCTAAAAAAAACCTTTAAAGGATTTCGAAGGTCTGATGACTTGATGGACATGACCTCACTCTCCTTGTTCCCGTAAGCCCATTTGCCCAGTCATTTCAAGTTGTCGGAATTAGAAAAGTTTGATGGGATGGGTTGTCCGAAGACCCATTTAAAGATATATGTGAAGGTCGTGCATTCCCAGGGGGCTGATAATGAGCGATTAGCCCAAATGTTTCATGAGTCACTTACTGGATCCGCTTTGAAATGGTTCTTATGTCTGGATGAGTCTAAGATAAAGACTTGGGAGGATGTTTGCGTTGAGTTTAGTGGCCACTACCGGTATGATACAAAAATTGATGCTACTCGTCGTGATTTGGAAACAACCAAGCAAGAACCCTATGAGACCTTCTCAGCTTTTATTATGAGGTGGAGTGCTAAGGCCTCTCAGATGATCAACCGTCCAGCCGATAAAGAACAAATCCAGATGGTACTGAAGAGTTTATTACCCATCTACCACAAGTATCTGTTTGCACAGTACTTCCCCAATTTTAAAGCTTTTGTTGGGGTTGGGACCCAAGTCGAAGCCGCCGTTGTTAAAGGAGTTATCAAAGTTAAACAACCTTGTAAAAGACAGCGAACCACTTTCGATAAAGGGTTAAGTGATGAAGTCAATGCCATTATCCCATTTACGTTGCCTTCCAATGCCAGCAAATTACCTAGAAAGTTCACTAAGCTCCACATGTCTCTTGAACGAGTCTTCGAGGAATTAAAGGCTCGAAGCCTACTTCACCCACTAGAACCAAGATCTTTACCTAACCCTCTCCCGAAGAGCTTCAATGAGAATGAGTATTGCAAGCTTCATTAAACCAAAGGCTACACGATCAACCGCTGCATACGCATTTGCCATGAAATCCAAGACCTTATTGACCGAGGGCTATGGCAAGTTCCGGAATCACCAAAACCTCAAAAGATTGTTCATTCTCTTCCAAGACATGTCGAAGAGAGTCCATACCAACAAAAATTGAAAGAAATATTTGAAGCCGGTGATCCCGAGGTTGGCTTCTTAGCCAATCCCAGCAGAATGATTGACTTTTATATCCTTTATCCGAAGATTATTCTAACCATGAATCACCTTGTCCCATCTGGAGTGGATGATCCCTCAAGAGCAGCCAACCTCCCATATTCTTTTGAAGAATCAGGCCCACCACCGCACCTTTTTCTAATGGATCTCTTGGCGGAGAACCTTAGCGAAAGCCTATGAAAGATGAAGAATTGTTTCTGCCGAGTAGTAGTTTATAGGATTTTGTTTATGCCTTCCTTTAATAGAATATGATTTCAATTTTCGATTTTCATTTTCAAATAATAAGTGTTTCCCTAGCCTGTTTATGGGGACTAGGGCGATCCGTTGTTTAGGATTTCTTTGTTTTGTCATTTCCCTTCGAATTCAAAAAATAAAAAAATAAAAAAATAAAAATCTATTTCGCATCTTCTTTATATTATCTTCCTCTATGTGTGTTTTTGGCATGGATATAAATCTTAAGAAAAGTGTCTCTCTAGAGCTCGTTGAGCAAAGGAGTATGGGACCATTAATCTACATGAATTAATTGGAATCAATTGGTTTAGGGATGAACAAATTGCCTAAGATAATTAAGATTGGGACAATACTATTCTCACAAGAAAAGAAATCAATTGGAAATCATGCTTAAAGCAAACTTATGAAACTTTTAAGTTTAAAGACATTATGTCATGTGATGGCCTCTCTGTGGTGTGACTACCTGTCATTCATTCTGAGGATAGATCAAGAAGAAGTCAAGAAAGATGAAGTTAAAGAGATGAAATAGGATAGATTAGTAACTAGGGGCTGATTCTTCCCAAATTGAATCAACCCATAGTATACTCATACTCGGGAAAGATTGCGAGGATTTGGAAAAGTTTTAATAAAAAAGATTATATCATGCAATGAAGATTCAATGGTGGGGCTACCCCCAAAGAATGGGGCTCTCAAAAAAAAAAACAAGAGTAGAAATGATTGGCATTCGAAGTTACTCAAGAAAAAGAAAATATGGTATACCGGGGCTTAAAAAAATAGGAAAATTTAGTCCCAAGAAGAGAATTCAAACCAAGATGTGAGGTCTGTGCATCATTAATCCAGTGCCATCGAGTCGGGCTGTTTGTCTTTAGATTTTAAAAGGGATTAAGTTTGTTTATCTCACCTTTAAAAAAAATAAAAAATAAAAAATAAAAATCAAGCCCGCTAGGTAGTAAACCTGAAAAGGCTGTCTAGGCAAAAGTTAGGGCATCAGGTAGTAAACCCGAAAAGGCTACCTAGGCAAAAGTTAGGACATTAAAAAAAAAATCAAGCTCGTTAGGTAGAAAACCCGAAAGGGCTGCCTAGGCAAAAGTTAAGGCATTAAAAAAAAAATCAAGCTCGCTAAGTAAAAAACTTGAAAGGACTGCTTAAGCAAAAGTTAGAGCAAGCAAGAAAATGAAGTGTTATGAACTATGAGGACCTGATTCTCCAAAAACATCAAAAAACTTGTCATAGTTTCTTTAAAATAGACATCAAAGTGGAGATACGTAGGTAGCCCATAAAGTTACATTGGGTGCGGTCCAATTTTTGTGAAAATAATATCTTGAAATTATTTTACATGGGCAATTAGTTTGAAACTAAATAAATTGAAGACATTTAATTCATAAGGATAAATAATATCTTGAAATTTATGGACATGCCATTAACATCCTGCTGCTTCTTTGTTTCTCGTCATTTTGGGAAGTTTGTCACTTCCTAAAACTTCTTGTGCAGCTTTCTTTTAGGTATTACTTGTTTGAAAAGTTTTACCTTCGTGAGGATTTTTATGTCCCTAATGTTTTGTTCTTTCTTTAAATCCCGAAATCTAGTGATATTTGGTGGAATTGGTGAAATCATTTGGCATGAGCTTAGCTAAGAATCTCTAACAAGGCCCATTGCCTGAGCCTTCCTCGAACCCCTTTTGAACCCTCCAACCATGTGGTTGAGCTCTTTTGGAATCCCTCTTGCCCATTATTGAAAATTCATTGGTTTTGACAATCCCATCCATTTGATTGAACATACATAAGTTGGTTTGCTTGACCATTCAAAATGAAAGCTATCAGAATTTGATGAACCTTTGCAACTATTGAAGTGGCATGCAAGATGTATTTTGGGTTGACACCGAGGGAAGTGCGAGGAAGGGATGCACATCATTACGTTTGAAAAAGATACATGAGGTTATGACCCCAAAGGATGTAGCCATCAGAATCAAAGTTGATATTGACTTTACGTCCCACTTTGCGATCAAAGGATTCAAGCTGAAGTGCTTAAACATAATCTTCATACTTCAGTTTTTATAAACTTTTCTCAAAAAATGCTTATGAAATCCCTCTTGGTTGTTTTTGAAAATGAGTGATATATGTGAACTATTTGTGTCGGCCCCCCTCTCTTCAAAGGTACTTTTACAGTATCTGTATTAGAAAGTTCTTAAGTTGGGCCTCCTTGCCATAGGTACCCTATTGTCAAGGTTAGGCTTCCTTGTCATAGGTATCCTAGTGTCGAGGTTAGGCTAACATGTCATAAGCAACCTTGTGTTGAAGTAATGCTGCAATATGAGTGTTGGTTGATTAGAAAAGGATTGATATTGATAAGTTAGAATAATTTTTAAGGATGGAATTGTTGACATGTGAAATTAGGGCATAGAATGATGGGTTTGAAACCTACATTAAGTGTGACACTTGTGTTGAAAAATGAAAGTGTATCATAGAGTGATGTTGAAAACTATCATTATATGTATTAGTTTATGTGTCATATAATTTAATGCCTTAAAAGTTTATAATAACTGTAGACATCCATTTTTGACCATGAGTATGGTCATGAATGGTTGCCTGTGTTTAGAGATGAAATAGGGTGTCAAAACCCTAAGTTCCCAGTTTTACCCTTTATGAATAGTTAGTTAGAGGTCATTATCACATGTAGGTTTTTAGGTCAGATTGAGTCGGTTCTTTTTGCATTAGGTTTTAGAGAGTCTAGGAATATCCCTGTAAAGTTTCATGGCATTCTGAGCCAGGCTTGATAGAAAATAAGGCATTTTGTGACTTGAAGGGCAATGCTGTCCTTTGAATCACAAAAGCCCTGAATGACTGTCGATCTTGTCTCGAATGGTCTCGAAGCTTTGACATATATATTTAAAGTGTGTTTGGTAGCTAAGTTGATCAGTGACAAGGTCTGTAGAGCCTTCAGGCTCATGATTGGCTCTTAAGGCTCAAAAGGCCCTTTCAAGCCCATACTAGGGTTTCGACCGGAAGCGACCGAGATTCGATATTTTTATCAAAACAAAACTTTCAAAGGCTTCAAAACACTTTCCTAAAACATTTTAAAACTTGTTTCGAGAAGAAGAAATGATTTCGAAAGCAATCGGTTAGCAAATTTCAAAACCCTAATTTGGGCCCGGCAGACCCTAAATAGCTAATCGGTCGACTTTTCCCTAAACCTTTGACCTTAGTCAATGCATTTTCACTTCAAACACTTCTTAAAATATGGAGAATCGAATCACGATCATTTTGGCGCTTGAATCGTCAAATTTGGACTTAAAAAGGGCCCTAAAAGCCGAACAAAGCCGAAACCGGATTGAAACGGGCTGAGACAGGCCCACATAGGGCAAAAATGGCATGGGGGATGGATGACCGTCCACCAAGGGACAGCCAACCGTCCATGAAGGATGGCCAACCGTCCCAAGATGGATGGTTGTCGATCCTTTCAGCCAATTTTGCTAAATTTCAGTGTTTTTTTTCCTGTCAGGACTCTTCTAAGCCCTGCCATGTGTCTAGTTCGGCCATGGGGAGTTTGGGATGAGTTCAAACACCTTGGAAGACTGGTTTAAATCCTTTGGATCATTCCTAAGACATTTAAACTCAGCCATTGATCAAACTCAGGCCCCCTATAAATAGAGGGCCCTACTGAAATCAGTTTTGACACACAGAATAAGCTTTAGAGAGCTAGCTTGGAGAGTAGAGGCTTGAGCAATTGCACAAGCTTCCTCCATAGCACTCTAGCTTAAGTTTTAAAGTCCTTGAGGTCCTTGGAGTCCTTGGAGCTTGAGGAGAAGGCTTGGAGCAAGAGGGAAAGAAGTAAAGAGGTTAGTAGAGTTTTGTTCAAAGTTTTGCTTTTTTTTTTTTCTTCTTCTTCTTTTTCTTTTAAAATCATGCTAGAATAGGTTTTTATTTCTTTAGTATGCATAGGATTTAATTCATTATATACATAATAGGTTAGTTTATTAGTATGCATAATAGGGATTAGTTTTAGGATGCATGATTAGTTTTGGCATATTATTTTCCTCTTCTTTTCTTTTTCTTAAATGATTATAGATTAGGTTTTTTTATATGCATAGGATAGGATTTATTTCATTGTTAGTATGCATGATAGGTTAGTTTATTGTTCCCTTAGTATGAATAATAGGGATTAGTTTATTAAACTAGTTTTTTTTTTTTTTTTAATGCATGGTAGGAATTAGTTTTATGTATGCATATTTCTCCCTCTTTTCTTCCACTCTTCTTTGATCATGCCATGTTAGGATTAGATATTTGGGATTAATTTCATGTCTAGAATATATGTTAGGAAGTTAGAATTATGCATGTTATTGTTTTTAGTTAAGAAAGCATATTAGTCCATCTCTTTGAGTTATTTTGCATATTGATACCATGCTAGGATAAAATTGAAGGTTACATATTAATAGTTGGTGATTAGGTTTGTTTATATCATTATTTTAATTGTATCTTGATTGGAATGCTATATGAATTGTGATCGAGGGAGCGAGCAAAGGTAAGTCCCTTCCCTTATGATAGAATTGATTCTTTTCAAGCATGATGCATGATTATTTTGATATATCATATTAGGTTGCATATTAGGTCATTTTCACTCTTTTTATTCTTTTATTTTATGGGTTTTAAACTCGCTTTTTGATTACTTTCAAATCTGTCCATGGATTTAAAGTGGCCTTAAAGTGGATTAAAACTCACTTTTTTAGGTCTAAACTAACTTAGAAACATGCCAAGGTTCACATAGTTTGATTAGATTGCATTTAGGACATTTTTCATGCATTGTTAGCATTGTTTGTTGTATTTTTTATTTATTTTACTTAAATTCCAGCAAGCATGCATTTAGTATTTTAGGTATTTACACTAACTTAGGATTAGATAGAAACCCTAGGATTAGGGGGATCATTTGATCCCACTTAGGATTCTTCTTTGTTGTAAGAATTACACTAGATTTAGAATTCTAATGAATTTAGGATCCTATCTTCGAGAATTTTTTTTAAAAATTAATTTTTTATCAAAATTAATCTACAATTAATTGAATCCCAATGAAATTGGAACTCTGAGTTTGATTTGGAATGAAATTCCACCATTTGAAATGATTTAACTCGGGATAGAATTCTCATTTTGAAAAGAGTTGTGATTGGATAAGAATTGTGTTTTAAAAAGAATTCTAAATTCATTGGGAATTTATTAATTGATGAATTATTTTCTAAAAATGATTTCAAATTAATAAAAACTCTCGAAAATAGAGTCTTGGATGAGATAAAATGCTAATGATAGTGTAGTTCATTACAATAGGAGAATCCTAGGGTAATCGAACTACGTGGACTTTGATCTTTATCAAGCAATTGGTAAAGTACGTAGGCAGTCAATAGTGAAAGGAATCGTTCGAAATACATGGAATCGCAGCAGAAGACAAACTAAAATTTTTACAAAGTTGATTCCATCATCAAACATCCAAACCATTGATCGTACAAGCATATGGACATGTGATTTACAAAACAATCATATATATTTATCAAACATAAATGATACTTACTTGATTAGCCTTTCGATTTGCGATGGTTTATCTCGAACTTCAAACTGATGAAGTCTCCAACGAAGTCCACATGAACACAAAACCGCTTGAATCCTTGAAGCGTCTCAACAATGGAAGAATCAAGCTTGAGAGAGGGAGATAAACTTTTTCTCTAAAGTGATGATGGAGGCTTAGTTCTAGCATGTCACAAGCTCTAGTATTTATAGAAAACCCCTAAGGTTTCTATTTAATACTTATTTCCAAAAGTAACTTAATTCCTTTTATATATTACTAATTAATATATAACTTAATTCCTTATATATATTTACAAATAATATATAAGGTTATTATTGGAATTAGTTTTAGGAAATTCCCTTCTCTCTTTAATTCAAGAGACTCTCTTATGTTCTTTGTTTGTGTGTGACCCATTGGGTTCACCCCAACCTAGTAGTGACTAGGGACATCTCCATGTCTCCTAAAATAGAAACTTTCTATTTAAAGGTTTAATTGAAACAATTCCAATTATGCCCTCATTGATAACACTTATCAATAGGCTTTCACTGGTCATGAGTGACGTCTAGCAATGCGTCATGACATGCCCTAGGTTTGGGTGAATAGCAGAACTATATGAACCCTTCTTGTTACTTAATCCTTCATCCCCTAATGTCGTAGTTAAGATATTTAGGGTATGGATATAAGTCAAAACCCTATCTTAACTTTCTTGTCATATGTTCTTCAAATTATAATCTCAATAAGATGAACCCTATGAAACCCTTTCATATTTTATCTATCACTCTGGCCAGAGATTCGCATTGAGAGTTATATTTGAGAACTGACCCTGACATTCTCTCTCGTAATACTGAGAGTGATGATTCCTTATTGACCACTCATATGCCTTCATGCAAGACCTATTAGAGCCAATGAGTGCCGACTACAACCTTAAGACCAAGGCTGTATAAAACACTATCAAACCCTAACAACTCAGGCATAAGACATCCATGGTGTCTCAGGTCTTAGGATTACCAAATGAACCTAACATAAGAATATTCCTTTGACTTAATATCCATAGGAATATTCTAGTAGATCATGTTCAGTGTACATATTCTCTAATATGCACCCACAGATTAACCTAAGTGTCACTACACTGATAAGAAAGACTACCTGTCCTCCCATTGGAGTTAGTTTAAATATGTGCTACTCTTGTCGGTTTAATAAATGTCCTCTTTAATAAACCTATGAGCAGGAACACTTTTAGAATAAATGTGTATGAGAAATATGAGTCTTCATACCTCAATAAACTTGAGATACATATTTCTCTTATCATTTATTCATGGACATTATCGTATATATAATTGAATATATAGACGATAAGTAGTACCTTCTTATCCTAATATGAAATAGATATGCACTTTAGGATTGGTTTTAAGGCATACCTCTAACAATCTCCCTCTTGCACTAAAGCTAATCACCATAGTATCTTATACTAGTCTTCGAAAGACAAGGCTTTATAACTCCTATAGACGTTATGGCAATGGAGATCCTATGCAAACAAACTTTGCATCTTTATTATTTTCAATAATAGTAATTAAACTATAATTCTGCTGCCAACTCTGATGTCTACTAAATGAGACCTATGTTCTTGGTAGAGAACAGTATATACTAGGCATTCTTTTAGGTAACTTGTAAATGACATCCTTTTAGATTTCTTTATTCATATATGTATCACAATCTTAACTAACTTAAGAATATACTCACTTTTATTCAGGATCATTATTCTGAAGAATTCCAATATCTGCCAACAACTTTTGTAGCATTAATGATATTAAGTACATAATCTTTTATGAGATTCCATATTTCTCAAATATTAAACTCATATATAATCCCTCATAAAATCAACATTTTTGAGAGATTAGAATTCCTATAACTTTTGTGGAATTCATGATACTACACTTAGTATTTAAAGTATGTACTTAAATAAAGAAAACCGAGAATGAATGATGACTTTATTGCTCCCACTAGTCCTTTTGAAATAAGGTATTTATTTATTGAACTCTTTAATAATATAAAATCCCTTATAATGTTTCATAAATAAATGATTCTCAACCATCATGGAAACATTGCTTTCCAATAACTCTTTAAAGAAAGCATAGCTTTTAAGGTTTATTTGAAATATCTCATATTTAAAATAAATCTTTAAACCACAATGTTTAACATATTTAAGGTCCTTTTTATATAAATGATTCAACTAAAATATTCTCAATATTTCCCTTTTAGTTTTACTTCAAATGAATGATTTGAACTCTTCAAATATTCATAGTTTTGAATCATTTGAACACTTTCAAATATTCAAAATTGATATGAAGATATCGAACTAAATTACAAGGTTTATACATCTCATGTATTATCCTTTTAATCTCCTTATAAATAAGGTGATTGAATTATATTAATTAATGAATTCAAACAAAGTGTCAAGATTCATTTATTAATATAACACTACAAGGTTGAATCATTTATATATTTAATAGCTTTCATGAAGAATTTAGAACTTTAAAATAATTGCCAGAAATTATCCAAATAATCAATATTATAAATAAACTGTTTTAAATAATCGAAATATTGAAAACTAAATAAAAAAAAATTCTAAAGAAGTATTTATTACAAACTGGCAATAATTAAAAGTTCATCAAATTCTAAATAAACTAGTCACGAATTGAGCTATAGTGTTGAAGGCAGCAACTCCTGATCCTTTCCAAACACTGAAAGCTGAATATCTACTCGACCTTTTGCTTCCCCTTGTCTCCTACATACAATCGCATTGTACAAGAAAAAACATAGTTAGGTATCTCATACCTTAAAGCAAAATAATACTAATTCTCAATTAGTAAATCAAATACAAGACGTACCATCAGAAGAACCATTCTTCAACAAAGCCAAGTACTTCTTGCTATTCCATTTCCAGTAACGAATTATACCGCAGTGAAACCTTTTCCTTTATACTTTTTCTTCTTGCCTCCTTTTGACTTATTATTGGATTTCTTCTTCTTTCGATTGCCTTTAGGCTCAGTATTAGGAGTTGAAACTCCATTAATAGTCAATACATTCCCTTTGGATTCCTCTTTCAAGGTATCCTCAACAGTTACTAACTTGTTTATCAAATCAGTCAAAGACAAGTTTGAATTCACATCAGACATGTGAAAATCAATGATGAACAGTTTGTAACTTGCAGGCAGGGAATGAAGCAGTATGTCAATACCCATCTCAGATGTTATAACAACACCTAGATTGTTTAAGGAGTTGATATTTTGGATCATCTTGAGGCAATGCTCATGAACGGATGATCTTTCTATCATCTTACAGGAGTAAAGTTCACCTATAGCATTGTACCTTACAATTCCATTTTGTGAGCTATACAAATCCTTAAGATATGATAGGATTGATCGTGTACTCTCAAAGTGCACATCATCATTTATCTCTTTCTCAATAGCTTTATCCGACAAGGTATTGGGGCACGGGGTACTAATAACATTTTTTATCGTATCTGCGGCAGTTAAGATAACTTTTAAATTATTTAACCATTTTTGGGAATCAGGACCAATCAAACGGTTGTCATCAAGGATTCTAGATAAGGGCTTTAGTGGAGCCATCTACAACAGAAAATAATAAAAGTAAATTTCATATTATTCAAACCATAAATACCCATTGGTTTTTAATTCTTATGGTACCTCCCACTATTTTATTCAAATCTCATACTCCCTTAGATGAGACTCGGGAATTTTATCATCTGAATTTCCATAGTAGGGATTGGGTCCCATTAAAAATTAGTAATCCTCACATAATAGGCTCTTGGATACTAACCCTTATTGAGTGGATAACTCTTATCCTAATGCTTCTTAAAGCAAATTCCAATCATCCTTTAGCCTCTAAATTGTACTATCCCCATATAATAGGTTCTTGGACAGTACTCTTTAGTTAAGTCACACCCATCATTCGCATAAGTATGGTCAATTGAATATTGTACCCCTCACATAATAGGTTCTTGGGATACACCATTTTTGCACCTTATGATATCCAATATTAAAACAAGACAGTATGAACCCTCAGGATGAACATGTTCCCGCATATCTGTAGCCAAACACATCTACCATAAGAATCCACCTATCATGTAATGATGGGAGGCTAGGATAAAGCCCAAGGCCTCTTCCTTACAACTTAATTTTGAATTAAAAGGGGTTTTGTAAAAAGGTCTCATTTAAAATAGACATACATCACATGCATCACATATATATCAAACATACATATAAAGTTTAGACCAAACTTTATTATTAGTTCTCGATTATCCTCCCACTGTCCTTCTAGAGGCTATGGTGGATTCATCTTGAACATATAATAAATTAGGTCAAGGCCCCCTACCAAGCATACATCTCATATATTAATGGGCCTTGGATTAATTATGGACTATAGGGTGGGTTCATGCTTTGAGCCAAAAAGATGAACCCTAGGTCTATAATGAGGGTTAGGTGATCGCAATTAAAACTATGTAATTATTACATCAAGACTAAAAGATTTTCGAAAAGTCTTGAAGTACTCGCCAAGTCCTTCTCAAGTACTTGCCTTTTCCTCTCGTACAAAACTCCACCATGCACCTCAAGTCCACCATGCTCCACCAAGTATCAATTATTACAGTTAAAATAAAAGAAAGAAGGGGATTAAGGAGATATGGGATACATAGGGATTGAGAGGGAAAGAGGCATGCAAGCCCCAAATTAATTACATCACTTAAATTTAAACAACTTTAAATACAACCCTTAAAATAAGCCAAACACATCTAATGCGTCCAATCACATCTCATTTAATTGGTCTTAAGTCCATAATTATCCATTCATATTTATACAAACTCATTGCATAAATAAAGCAATAATAACAAAAGAAAGGCAATGATGGCAATGGCATTTAATTAATTAAAGTCAATATTAGTTTTTATTATTATCTCATAACACTAATAACAATCTTTTAAATCTCATTTAAAATAAAACCATCATATCTCATATGAATGTAAAAGTGTTTTTTCTTAAGTAAAACTCCTAATTAACTCTATTAAGGTTTTAAATAAATAGAATTTAATTTGAGAAATTAATCTCATAATTCCTATCATGCATTTAAAACTTTAATATGTATTATAGATTAATCAACATTAACCTATATGGAAGGAATTAAATAATAACTCAAAACCAAAATTTCTTGAAAAGACACAAACCCAGTTTTTTCACAAAACTAAGAATTCAGCTACTGTTTTGGGACTAAACTTTCCTATATTAAAACAAACTTTTAAAATGTGAGAATACTCTATTTCACAAGGATTTTCAGTCCTCTTTCAAATGGCATAGGTCTCGTTTAGTGATTCCAACGTTTGGTATCACTTTAAGGCACTTTGTGACACTAACTCCAAACCATGGCAGAATATGGAATTTGTTCACAAATGCATTTATTGGGTATAACCTAAAGTGAACTAAGTCATGGAAACACTTCAATTAACTAGGTTTTTCAGTCCTCTAAATAATGGAAGGGGTTTCAAGACTTGATTCCAACGTTTGGTATCAATTAGAGACATTTTGTGACGGAGAGTCAGATTTTCCAGAATTGACTCTTATTCACAAAAAATCTAGTGTGGCTATTCTAGGTCATTAAAAATCATGGGAACTCTTCCAAGACTTTGTTAAGACCTTATATTAATGAAGTCAATAGGTGGAAAGCTTAAAAAATCCCAGAAACTATTTTCCATGGATTTTACAAAAGCTTCATGGCTGCTGCCCAGAAAAAACAGCAACTCAGTTTAATTTTAAAACTATTTCAAAATTAATCCTATCAGTATATAATTATGCTAAAACCCTTTTAACACATTTATATATCATCTTGCAGCATCCCTAAATGTTTTTAAGCAATTAAAAATAATAACTCATCACATGAATTTCACAATCTCTCAAGAACATTAAAATTGTTTCACAAAAACACTTTTCATCAAATCTTTATGTTCTTCAATTTTGATTTTCAAAAACAATAAAATTTATTTTGAAAACTTTATAAACACTTTATAAAACATATGAAGAACATAAGATCATGAAAACATAAAATAAAATAAGGCACACTAGGGTTCCAAACCCATGTGGCCGAAAATCATAGTGGGAGAGAGAGAGTGTGCTAGGGTTAGGGTTAGGGTTAGGGTTAGGGTTAGGGAACCTTACCATAATCCAACCCTTTTAGGGTTTCCTTAAACACCAAATATGCTGCAATACTATCTAAATTAAAATCATTTAAAATAAGAAAGAATCAAATAAAAAATATGAAACTTTCCTAAATCAAACAATCTCAAAATAGAAACTAGGGATTTCTTAGTTTGACATTTTAGGGATTCCTAAAACAAATTAAGAAATTTTCCTATTTTGGTTTAGGGTTTCTAAAACCTAAAACCAGCCATCATTGATGATGAGTACAAGGGTTCAAAGAACCCTAAAACACCATTGTTGAACTCTTTAACAAGAACTCCATTAAAACTTAAATTTAAACAATTTTAAATCTAATCATCAAGAATCAAATTAAAACATATTTTAAAAGAATCAAGAATCATGTAAGTGTGATCTAGGGTTACAAACCCTAGTAGCCATACTCAATGGACGGTGAAACCCTCATTGCCAAAATCCCTATTAGGGTTTTCTAAAACCCTAATCACCATTGAAACTCATTTTTCTCAAAAACAAGTCATGTTCATAATTTTCTCAAAATCAAGAACATCATCCATTTGAATCAAGGGTTTCTAAAACTCAAGATTCATCCATAGATGATCACGATAAAGTTTCTAAAACCCAAATCATATATCAAATCATAAAAGAACTAAGTTAGGGTTCAAAAACCCTAAGAGGCCGAAATTGAAAGAGAGAGGAGAGAGAGGCCGTACCTTTTGTGGGGTTTTGATCATGTTCCAAGCTTCAATCCACCATGGAGAATAAATCCCAACAATCAAAACTCAAAACCAATAAACCCTAGGTGGTCTGAAATTGAAAGAGAGAGAGAAGAGAAAACCCAAAACTTTTAAGGTTTTTTATCAAACCTTGAATCTCAAAATCACCTAAGGGGTAAAACCCCTAGTGGCCGAACCTTATAGGGGATCCCCATGCAGCCGTGACCTAGCTAGGGTTACTAAAAATCCCTAGTTGCCATTTATATACCAAAACAACAAGCAAAACACAAGAGGTTCATGAGAACCTCTCATGGCCGAATTCACTATGGCTTCCAAAACCATTGATTTTTTATTTTAATTAATTAAATACATTCTTGCCATCATTAAACACATGTCCATGCTTGATCTAGCTCTGATACCACTGAAAGGAATCGTTCGAAATACATGGAATCGCAGGGGAAGACAAAATTAAATATTTACAAAGTTTTTTACATCATTAAACATCCAAACCATTGATTGTACAAGCATAGGGACATGTGATTTACAAAACAAGCATATATATTTATCAAACATAAATGATACTTACTTGATTAGCTTTTCGATTTGCGATTGTTGATCTCGAACTTCAAACGAATGAAATCTCCAACGAAGTCTACACGAACACAAAACCGCTTGAATCCTTGAAGCTTCTCAATAATGGAAGAATCAAGCTTGAGAGAGGGAGAGAACTTTTTTCTCTAAAGTGAGGATGGAGGCTTAGTGTTAGCATGTCACAAGCTCTAGTATTTATAGAAAACCCCTAGGGTTTCTATTTAATACTTATTTCCAAAAGTAACTTAATTCCTTTTATATATTACTAATTAATATATAACTTAATTCCTTATATATATTTATAAATAATATATAAGGTTATTATTGGAATTAGTTTTAGGAAATTCTCTTCTCTCTTTAATTCAAGAGACTCTCTTATGTTCTTTGTTTGTGTGTGACTCATTGGGTTCACCCCAACCTAGCAGTGACTAGGGACATCTCCATGTCTCCTGAAATAGAAACTTTCTATTTAAAGGTTTAATTGAAACTATTCCAATTATGCCCTCATTGATAACACTTATCAATAGGCTTTAACTGGTCATGAGTGACGTCTAGCAATGTGTCATGACATGCCCTAGGTTTGGGTGAATAGCAGAACTATGTGAACCCTTGTTGTTACTTAATCCTTTATCCCCTAATGTCATAGTTAAGATATTTAGGGTATGGATATAAGTCAAAACCCTATCTTAACTTTCTTGTCATATGTTCTTCAAATTATAATCTCAATAAGATGAACCCTATGAAACCCTTTCATATTTCATCTATCACTCTGGCCAGAGATTCACATTGAGAGTTATATTTGAGAACTGACCCTGACATTCTCTCTCATAATACTGACAGTGATGATTTCTTATTGACCACTCATATGCCTTCATGCAAGACCTATTAGAGCCAATGAGTGCCGACTACAACCTTAAGATCAAGGCTGTATAAAACACTATCAAACCCTAACAACTCAAGCATAAGACATCCATGGTGTCTCAGGTCTTAGGATTACCAAATGGACATAACATAAGAATATTCCTTTGACTTAATATCCATAGGAATATTCTAGTAGATCATGTTCAGTGTACATATTCTCTAATATGCACCCACAGATTAACCTAAGTGTCACTACACTGATAGGAAAGACTACCTATCCTCCCATTGGAGTTAGTTTAAATCTGTGCTACTCTTGTCGGTTTAATAAATGTCCTCTTTAATAAACCTATGAGCAGGAACACTTTTTGAATAAATGTGTATGAGAAATATGAGTCTTCATACCTCAACAAACTTGAGATACATATTTCTTTTATCATTTATTCATGGACATTATCGTATATATAATTGAATATATAGACGATAAGTAGTACCTTCTTATCCTAATATGAAATAGATATGCACTTTAGGATTGATTTTCGGGCATACCTCTAACAAATTGGACGCAAATCCAATCTTAGGTTGACTTTTGTCTCCTAAGATCATTAGGTTTCTTTTATTCTTTTATATTATTTATTATTATTATCTAGTATTATATACTAGTTTCTTGGTTGATTAGATATGCTAGGATTATTTTGATAAGATTTTGATAAAGCCCAAATTTAATTAGGAGACCTTTAATTAGGGCGAGGTGGGTGCCTTCAAGAAGTTCCTTGGAACCTTCCCACTTCGTAACCTAGCCCCCGAATCCAACTTTGATTCAAAGACCATGCTATTCCAAAATATGGGGTCAGTGTTTTATTAAAAATAAAACTCTTTTTGTGGTTTCCTTGTTCCTTAAAAATAAGGTGGCGACTCCTAGTTTTTTATCAACTCTTATCCTTTTTCAAAAACTCAATCTTGAGTGGATAATAGAGAAGGATAAACGTGGATAATAGAGAAGGATAATATAAAATGATAAATCGAGACGGATAAACATCATACACAATCCACTCAAGAAACCCCCCAAAGTGAACGAGAGGCCTCCCGATTAGGTTGGCCTGTTCACAATAACTTAGCATTATTAATGATTTTGAATACCTTTTTCATAAGGAATGTAGTTGGAAAAAAAATCCCAAGGAAATGAGTTTTGAAAATGCTTTATCAAAAACCTTGAAGGTTTACTTAGTTGAAATTGATTTTTGGAATAAAAATTTCTTAGTAGCATGTAAATGTCACTAGAAAGAATAAGCGTTTTTTTTTTTTTTTTTTTTAAAAAAAAAAAAAACTAAGTGTTACTTTTTTGAGATTTTTATCAAACATGTGATCTACACACATTTGAAATAAGTTTTGAAAACTTGTCGTGATATGATGAAATCATTTTAGAAAATTATCAAACTTAATGGAATCATGACGTGAATATTTACTTTTGGATAATCCTTTTTTGGGAATATTGTAAAACATATAGTGTGCATACATTTGAAATGTATTTTGAAAACTTTTCGTGGTACACCAAAATCATTCAGATAATGTGTGGAACTTATTTGAATCATGTCATGAGAAATTAGATTTAAAAAAAAAAAAAAAAACGAAGTTTTATTTCCGTGGGAATTTTATCAAACACTTGGTGGACATAACTTCAAGCCTGTAAAGCAAGAGAATAGAGCACCCAAGTTCTTCCAAATACATTCCTCATGAAGGGGAATGATCAACCAAAACTCATAGAGTAGATTTTTAGCTGAGAATACCTTAGAATTTGGGGACAGAAGATAGGAGTATGAGTTTACCTCTTGTCATGAATGGGCAGATAGAAAAGATGAGCTTGAAGCTCCAACAACACTCTAGAGTTAGTTTTGTCATCCAGAAAACTTGGTCTTGGTTAGGTGTTTTGAGAGTGGATACCTCTTGTTTGAAGATGAGACAAAAGTTGTAAAGATTTGGAAAATGGGTGTGAATCCCAAATGCAAGGATCAAAGAAATGAGTCATAGTTTTGATTCAAGGATTGATGTAGAGCAATCTTAGAGAGTGATTTGCAAGGTTGGAGTGGATGAAATTCAATTTGAGATTGAATGAAATTCACATGGTTGATATTGATGATAGTTTGCAAGAGAATGGTATGAGAAGATGGTTTGATGCATGAATGAGAAATGAGGAAGAGTTTGTACATGTGGAGGTGTGAATTAAGTGGTTGTGAATAAGAAAGTCACATGAAATGATAAATTTTTGGTTGAAAATCATGAGATATGGAAATGGGTGATGAAAGTAGTGTGTGAGCAAAGTTTGTAATCATGGAATGGTTATAAATACAAATGAAATGTTGAGATTTTGAAGCCCATGAAGGGATTGTGGAGATAAGATAGCCCATTGAGGGTTTGTGAATGAGAAAGGCCCACTTTAAAGGGCCAAATCAATAAAGATTGTGTGGATTGCATGGAGTGATGGAAAATATACATGAAATGTGTATGAAGATAATATTAAGTGATAATGATGATGTTGTGGAGTGCAAGTGTTGATGGTAACTCGAAGTTATCAAAAGAATATTGGAAAATATGATGATAAGATTACCATTGGAAGCATGTGTTGAGGCTTCCTCTTAAGATAAGATTACCATTAGAAGCATGTGTTGAGGCTTCCTCTTAAGATTAGATTATCATTGGGAGCATGTGTTGAGGCTTCCTCTTAAGATAAGAATACCATTGGGAGCTGTTAGAAATATGCCCTAAAACCAATCCTAAAGGGTATATTAAGTTTCATATTATTATTATATATGGAAGGTATAACTTATCTAATATGTTCTAACATATATGATAAGGTCCATGAATAAATGATAAGAGAAATATGGATCTCAAGGTGTTGAGATAGAGAATTCTCATATACATCTATTCTAAAAGAGTTCCTACTCAAAGGTTTATTAAAGTGGATATTTAATTAACCGTTTAAAGAGTAGCACAGATTTAAACTAACTCCTATGGAGGATAGGTAGTCTTTCCTATCAGTGTAGTGACACTTAGGTTAATTTGTGGGTGCATATTAGAGAATATGTACACTGAACATGATCTACAAAGAATCTTCCTATGGTAGTTCTGTCAAAGGAATATTCTAGTGTTATGTCCATTTATTTGGTAGTCCTTAGACCTGAGACACCATAGCTGTCTTATGCATAGGTTGCTAGAGTTTGATAGTATCTTGTACAGCCTTATCCATAAGGTTGTAATCGGTGCTTATTGGCACTAATGAGTTATGCATGAAGATGGATGAGTGTGCAATAAGGGATCATCACTCTCAGCTAATGAGAGATAGAATGTCAGGATTCGTTCACAAAGATAATTCTCAAAGGGAACCTCTAGCCAGAGTGATAGGTAAACAGTGAAAAGTGTTTCACTGCGATTACCTTATTGAGATTATATTTTGTGGGACAGATATCAAGTGTTAAGATAGGGTTTGACTAAAACTATACATATTATCTTAACTGTGACATTAGGGGATGAAGGATTAAATAACATGAAGGGTTCACATAGTTCTGCTATTCACCTAAACCTAGGGTACGTCATGATATGTTGCTAGATGTCACTCATGATCAGTGAAAGCCTATTGATAAAGTGTTATCAATGAGGGCAAAATTGGAATCGTTCCAATTGAACCTTAAAATAAAAAGTATCTATTTTTAGGAGACATAGAGATGTTCCTGTCCACTGCTAGGTTAGGGTGAACCCAAAGGGTTACACACAATAAAGTGTAAGTGAGTTTCTTGAACTTGTGGGAGGGGAATCCTATCTTTGAAATATGTTTGATTTTAATTATTAAAAGTTAATTAATTAAAAGTCAATCATAACCAAGAATAGGATTACTCTATTCAAGGATGTTTGGTCATGCTAGCACTAGTAACCAAACACCCCTTAAAGAGGAGAAAGTCTATAAATAAGAAGAGAGGGAACCTGAATAATCAAGCATCACATTCTAGGGTTCCCACTCTCCCTAGCCATTTTCTATCTCCTCTCTCCCTCTCCAAGCTAGCTCCTCACAAGGTGTTGTGGAGGACTAGAAGGTTCAAAGAGTCTTGCACTTGTGTGGATACACTTTGGAGATTTCATCGTTTTGAAACTCAAAGGAAAGCTACTTCGCAAGGATTCACAAGTAAGTATATTTATTGTTTTTAAATATATGTTCTTGTATTTTTAATACATAACCCAATGCTTGAATCGATTCTTAAAGGTTGTGTATATGGATTGTTTTCATAAAAAGAAAAATTTTTGTTTTACACTTCCGCTGCGAATCCATGTTTTTGACACAAAACCTTTCAGGAGCATGTGTTGAGGCTTCCTCTTAAGATAAGATTACCATTGAGAGCATGTGTTGAGGCTTCCTTTTAAGATAAGATTACCATTGGGAGCATGTGTTGACGATTCCTCTTAAGATAAGATTACCATTGGAAGCGTGTGTTGAGGCTTCCTCTTAAGATAAGATTACAAATTGGAAGCATGTGTTGAGGCTTCCTTTTAAGATAAGATTACTATTGGGAGCATGTGTTGAGGCTTCCTCTTAAGATAATATTACTATTAGGAGCATGTGTTGAGGCTTCCTCTTAAGATAAGATTACTATTGGGAGAATGTGTTGAGACTTCCTCTTAAGATAAGATTACAATTGGAAATATGTGTTGAGATTTCCTCTTAAGATAAGATTATTTTTGAAGTATGACTGCGGTCCCCTGAGATAAGATTACAATTGGAAATATGTGTTGAGATTTCCTCTTAAGATAAGATTATTTTTGAAGTATGACTGCGGTCCCCCATATAAGACATTGGAAATATGTGTTGAGATTTCCTCTTAAGATAATATTATTTTTTAAGTATGACTACGGTCCCTGAGATAAGACATTGGAAATATGTGTTGAGATTTCCTCTTAAGATAAGATTATTTTTGAAGTTTACTCTAATATGATGAATTTGAAACATGTGTGGAGGTTTATTCTTAAGATGAGATTATTTTTGAAGTAAATTAGAAACATGTGATGAGGTTTCCTCTCAAGATAAGATTATTTTTGAAGTATGTGTGTGATTGCCAAGATTTGATGATGTGATTATTGTTTGAGAGCAGCTAATTTGATTATCCTTTTTCCGTCGTGACAGAAATGGGATGTCATTTTATTTCGTTGATATTCACTGGCGAAGCCATGAACATCAACGAGGGGCTTCTGTAGACATCCATTTTTGACCATGGGAAGGGTCATTAATGGTTGCCTATGATTTGAGGTAAAATAGGGTGTCAAAACCCTAAGTTGCCAATTTTACCCTTATGAGTAGTTAGTTAAAGGTCATTGTCGCATGTAGGTTTTTAGGTCAGATTAAGTCGGTTCTTCTTGCATTTAGTTTTTAGAGAGTCTAGGAACATCCCTGTTAAATCTCGTGGCATTCTGAGCCAGGCTTGATAGAAAATAAGGCCTTTTGTGACTTGAAGGGTAGTACTGTCCTTTGAGTCACAAAAGCTCTAAATGACTGTCAATCTTGTCTCGAATGGTCTCGAGGCTTTGGCATGGATATTTAAGGTGTGTTCGATAGCTAAGTTGATCAGTGGCAAAGTCAGTCGAGCCTTCGGGCTCATGTTTAGCTCTTAAGGCCCAAAGAGCCATTTTTAGCTCAAGTTAGGGTTTCAACCGTAAACGCTAGGATTCAATCCTTTTATCAAATGGAGGCCTTCACAAGCTTCAAAACACTTTCTTAAATGATTTTAAAACTTATTTTGAGAAGAAGAAACGATTTCGAGAACGATTGCTTAGCAAATTTCAAAACACTAATTTGGGTTTGGCAAGCCCAAAACACTAATTTGTATTAAGGTGTTTTAAAACATCCCTGTAAATTTTCACGACATTCTAATAAGAGCTCGATAGGTAATTAGAGTTTTTGCGACTTGAGGGGCGTTTTCATCTTTTTTCTCGTATAATTTCCGAATGACCTCCGAATTCGAAACGGATTGTTTCATGAGGTTTATATAGATGTGGGGAGTGTATTTGATATATCAATTGAACCTTTGAACGGTTGGAATAGATTCGCCCAAAATCTATCCTACGGGCGAGAATAAGTTAAACTAGGGTTTTATTCAAATTGACCGGGAATTGGTCATTTTCACCAAAATCAAATATTTTCAAAATATATTTTCAAGTACCAATTTCATAATAAAATCATGTTTTTAGAAGTGGTTCAAGCCTAATTGATCAATTTTATGAAACAAGTAATGGTCATATGACCAATTTTGACACAATCGGGTCGATTGGCTAGCTTTTTATCAAAATCCTTGACCATGGTCAAGTATTTTTGACCCAAAACCCTTCTAAATATGTGGAGGATCAAAACACGGTCGTTTTGATACCTGGACCATCGAATTTGGATGAAAATAGAACAAGATATGGCCAAAATACCAAAATCCCTCGAAATATGGCAAAATTGGGGAAAGTCACTACGGTGACCGTCCTAGCTAGGACGGCCAACCGTCCAGCCCAGGACGGGTAGTCGTCCAAGCTAGGATGGCCACCAGGATGCTCGAGCATATTTTTTTATTTTGGAAAGTTTGAGACTTTCCCACTTGTTTTGGCCGACTTTATTTGATTTTTTTGGATATAATTCGAAGGGTTTCAGCTTACAAACCCAATGAGGATTGGTTCTAAGCCCTAGGATGAGTTTTTAGAAGGATTAATCCCAACCATTCAAGGTTTTTAAACCCTAACTCTATAAATATACCATGATAGAGTTAGAAAGGGAGGTTCACAAGAGTTGACAAGAGGACGAAGAGGCTAGGGTTTTAGAATTTCGTTTTTATTCATCATTTTTGGGGGAGAACCAGAGGCTAAGGAAGGAAAAGGGAGGAAGAACTCAAAGCTTAAGGATTGCAGGAAAATAGCCAAGAAGGAATAAGAAAAGGTAAGGGTTCTATCATAGTTCAATTATTGTTGTTTTCATGTAAATATTCTCTTCCATCCTCATGTTTTTAATATATATGATATGTATGGATTTTAGTTATTTGCATATGATAGAATGATATTAGTTGTTGCATGTTTAATGTATTTTGCATGCTAGACTAGGTTGTGTTATTTTTAATATAGGGTAATAATATGTTCAATATGTTTAGGAATAGTTTTGTTATGATTTTATGTAAACAAGCATGTTTAAAGTTAGTTTAATTATGATTGTATGCTAACAAGCATGTTAGGATGTTTTTTATTGTGATTTCATGTGATTAGATGTGATTAGGGTTAGCTTTATTATTATTTCATGCGATTAGATGTGATTAAGGTTAGCTTTATTGTCATTTTATGTTAGTAAGCATGATTAGGGTTAGTTTTGTTATGATTTCATGTGATTAGATGTGATTAGGGTTAGCTTTGTTATGATTTTTATGTGAATATGCATGATTAGGGTTAGCTTTGTTGTTATTTCGTGTGTGTAAGCATGTTTAGGGTACGTATTAATATGTTTATATAATCGATGAAATCTTTGATGTTCGATTGATGATATTAATGATTATGTGAATATGTTAATATGTTATTTTGGCATGTGATGAGTCTTGAGTCATTATTTTTATGTTTTTATAATTATTTAAACACTTGTCATGGATTTGATGGTTTGAATATATAAATTGCGTATGAGGGAGAGTGCAAAGTTAAGATCCTCCTCTTGTGTTTAAAATAATTGTTTAAGCATATTTTTGTGTATTTTTTATATGTTTTGCATGATTCTTATAGTATGTTCATAGTATATTCATGTAGAAAGCATGCTAGGCCATCTTCACATTTTTTTTTATTCTTTGTTTTCATGATTTTTAGAGTGGTTTAAGGTTCATACTCAAATCTGTCCGGGTTTGTTTATGTCCTTAAATCGCTTCTAAAAATTATTTTAGGGCCAAATCCAACATAAAAATATGCTTAGGTTCACATAGTTCAATTAGTATGCATTTAGGAACATTTTCATGCATGGTTAGAATTGATTTTATGAATGTTTGATTAATTTATTTAAAATTTCAGCATGCATTTTCATTAGGATTTTAGGATTTTAGACTAACTTTAGGGCTAGTTAGAGACCCTAGGCTTAGGAAGGTCACTTGACCTTCCCTAGGACTGTCCTTTGTTGTAAAAATCATTATCTGATTTGAGTATTAGAGTTGATTTAAGAGTCTATCTTCGAGAGATTTTCTAAAAAGATTTTAATGTGATTTTTATGAAATGAATATGATTTTTATGAAAGATTTGATTATTAATTGATTTTTGAAAGAATTTGAAATGTTTTAAGATTTTTATGTTGGGATAAGATTCTTCCAATATGATTTATTTTATTGAAATATCTTTGAAAAAGATTTTCAATTGGAATTGAATTATAAAGATGAGAATCATTTAGAATATTTTGATTTTAAAATAAAAGGTCTTTTAATTTGAAATAATTTCAAATAAATAAAAACTCTCGAAGATAGAGTCTTGACTTAAGTTGAAATACTTTTGATGATGTGATCGATTACAATAGGAGAGTCCTAGGGTAGTCGAACTACGTGGACTTTGATACTTGCTAGGTAACACTAGAGAGTTACGTAGGCGCTAATAGGGCTCAAGTCCGCCCTAGGATGCTAGAAGGGTGTCCTAGGTTTTTAGGGTTTGTTTGTATTCTTTTTTTATTATTACTATTAATATAGATTATTGCATTTATACCTCTATTTTGTTGGTTGATTAGATTATTTATGATTGTTTGCATTAAGAATTTTAAATAGCCCAAATGAATTAGAAGTCCTTTAATTAGGGCGAGGTGGGTGCCTACAAGTGAAAACTTGGAACCTTCCCACGTCGTAACCTAGCCCTGGATCCATCTCTGGTTCGCAGACTGTCTTTTCATTGAAATAGAGTTTGTTTTGTTTTATGTAAAATAAAATATTTTTATGATTTCCTTATTCCTTAAAAATAAGGTGGCAACTCCTTTGTTGTTTGTTTTTCTAAAAATCCCTAATCATCGCATGGTGATGACGTGGACTCAAGCCCGTAAAAGGCTGGTTCACAGAACTGGCGACTCCACTAGGGACATCGAGGGCTAAACTTCATTGATTTAATTGGGCTATTTAATTTCTTAAATTAATTAAAATCAACCACTTGCAATTGTGTGATTGCATATCATTTTAGTTAGATTAGCTGCATGTCATTATGTGATAGGACGATGTTGCCTTGCCAAACGATAGTCTAGTCCTGATCCCTGTCTCCACTCGACACTAGGGCAATCATGACGAAACTATCAACCTATTGTCAAGTACCCCCGGGGTATATCAATGACCAATCAGTACCATTTGACCCACGCAGCACGCCATGTGTCACATGTGGTTAGGTATATGGATTGGTCTGCAATAGGAACCTTTATACCTATTCTTTCATTAGTCCATGTAGACAGCCTGTAAGACACTCTACCCTCCAGTGCTTGCACACACCTGTTATGCTGCCCGATTTATTGCACACAATTGTACCGTTATGCTGCTGAAATTCCCTTTGGCACATAGTTGTACCGTTATGCTGCCGAAATTTTAGTTTTGGCACATAACTGCGCCGTTATACTGCCAAATTTCATTTAGCACATAATTGCGTCGTTATGCTGCCAAAATTACCCCTGTTTGATGTGAGCCTTGTTTGTGAATGCTAGAACCTTTAGGGATATGTCACCCTTAGATAAACTTTGATATTTTTAATATAGGCCATTTATTTTAAGGATTTTAGTCCTTAGAATGAAAAACCTATTTTGGAAATAGAAGAGAATATTCTAAAGGTACATACCCTTCTGTGCTTAGGTTGTTTTGGCTTGTTTTGACGGAGACTTCCAATTCAAAGGAAATTGTCCTTAGAATGAAAAACTAGTCACTCGTGTTGCCATGTGTACCCTGTTTGGTTGATAATGTTTTATTTCCCTATTGATGATTTTGATTTATTTCCTAATTTCTAAAGAAGTGACCTCGTGAAAAAGGGAAGTGAATCGAAATTATGATAGGATGGTTTTCTCCTTTTTCTTCCCTTTTGTTTGGATAGGACCTCTTCAATATTCTGTCAGCATGTTTTGAGCATCTTGGACTCTTCCATTTTTTCTAAAAAACTCATCTCATGGTGTAGAATTCTGGCACGGCGTTGGGATTCTAGAGGGCGTCTTTTCAATATTGAACCCCCGAGTACACCCTCAATGGTTGACGGAGAATCCGGAATCACCGCTACAGTGTTGAATGCTATCATGGACCGAATTGATGCCCTGACCCGTGAGACTGAACATATTAAGAAGATGTCCCAGGATGTTATGGATAGACAGACCAGTACAGATCAAGCTAGGAAGCCCATTTAGAAAACCCAAGTTCCTTTCTGGAGATCCGATTCTGTTGTCAAGTAAGGTTGAAGCCTTAGAGAAAGCCTTAAAGGGGATGCGTCGATCTGATGATATGGTTGATATTACCTCTTACTCATTGTTTCCCACGGCCCGTATGCCGTTCAGTTTTAAGATGCCGGAGTTAGAGAAGTTTGATGGGATGGGTTGTCCTAAAACCCATTTAAAGATGTATATGAGGGCGATGCAACCTCGTGGAGCTGATGATGAGCTGTTGGCTCAAATGTTTTAGGAATCGTTGAAAGGATCAGCCTCGAAGTGGTTTCTATCTCTAGATGAGACTAAGTGGAAGACATGGGAGGATGTTTGCAATGAGTTTACTGACCATTATAAGTACAACACCGAAATTGATGTGACTCGTAGAGATCTTGAGACTACTAAATAGGAACCGAGGGAGAGTGTCTCTGCATTCATTTCTAGATGGAGGGCAAAAGCTTCGCAGATGACCCACAGGCCGACAAATGATGAACAAGTGCAAATGGTACTGAAGAATCTCCTACCTATCTATTACAAGTATCTATTCTCACAGTATTTCCCTAATTTCAAAGCCCTTGTTGTTGCCGGTACTCAAGTTGAAGATGCTCTGGCTAGTGGAGCTCTCAAGGTTGAAGAACCCTTCAGAAATCGCCAACCACCCCTCAACCGTAAACCCAACCCTAAGTTCAACGCCATTGCCCAACCTACTCAAGCTGCCCAACCAAATCGCCCATTCCAAGCTAGAGAGCTAGCCCGCCAGTTTACCAATCTATACATGTCCCTAGAACGTGTCCTTGAGAAATTGAAGGCACGTGGTCTCCTTACCCCTTTGGAACCCCGGCCTCTTCCAAATCCATTAACCAGAAATTTCAAAGAGAATGAGTATTGTCAGTTTCACCAATCCAAAGGCCACCACACCAACCAATGCATGCGCCTTCGCCATGAAATCCAAGACCTCATTGACAAGAAAGTCATTGCCTCACCAAATCCGCCAAGTCAACCAAATATCACCAGTAATCCTCTCCCTGCACATGCTATACCACCGCTAGCTCATATCAATGCCCTGGGCCTCGACGACCCAAAAACTCGTCACCCAATCCGCCCATATGTCCCACTCAAGACTACCTTAACCAAAGCCTTTTACCAAGCCTAGTCCCAAGGCCTCATTACTCCACTCATACCCCACTTCCATAAGCCTTTTTGCCAGTACCACAACATCTTTGGACATGACACCGAGAATTGCATGGTCTTAAGAAAATTGGTTCAAGATTTACTTGATGATAGGGAATTGTATCAACCTGAAGAACCTGTACAACCTGAGACTCCCGAAAAAGTTCCTAGAAGTAGATTTTCTCAACGACAGTTGAAGAAGAGATATTTGGCAGAAGACTCGGAGGTCGGATTGTTAGGAGAGTCGAGTGGCAAGTTTAATTATTATGTGATTTATTCATCGAGGAAGATTTCTGTTGAACCTATCATTCCTACGGGGTGGGATGATTTGCCTGCAAAAGTTGAACCGGTTGTTCCATCTTCACCTGAAAGGTCGAGTCAGGATATCATGCAGGAACAGTTTGAGAATCGAACCTCTCCAGTCGCGAAGATCACCGGGGAAGGTAGAGATTTGATCGGTATGATTGAGTGGGAAGATCTCATGAACACACTTGAGACGATAGAGAACCTATGGGCTAGTAGTGATGAGGAAGTAGACCATTTGACTCGAGGCGGGCGTCATTTCAAACCGACTCATTTAGAAGCCAGTAATCCGTTGGGAGAATTAGAGAAAAGTCAGCAACCGGAAGTCATAGAAGAAGAGGAAGAAATATTGAAACAATTGAAAAGAACACAGACTAACATCACTATTTGGGGATTACTCATGGCCTCGCAGAAATACAGATAGACAGTGCTTCATTTGTTGAATCAAGTGCAGATCCCTATTGATACGTCTCCTGAGGGTTTGGTAGGTTTGGTAAATCCGGTTCATCATGGACCATCCATTTCATTTACTGAATCCAACCTGCCCAAGAGTGGGGGTAATCATCTGCAAGCTTTGTACATCACAGTGGATATTATGGGTAGGAGAGTTCCTTCAGTCTTGGTTGATAACATATCAGCATTGAATGTATGTCCGCTTAGTAATACTACCACATTGGGGATTGAACCATCTGATTTCTTACCATCAGGACAGACCCTTCTAGTTGTTATCGGGCCAGTGGAATTTAAGATTGATTTTCAGATCTTGGATATGCCAGCCAGCTTTAATCTGCTTTTGGGAAGACCGTGGATTCATCTGACTGGGGCTGTACCATCATCACTTCATCAGAAAATCAAGTTTCCACACCAGGGGTCAGTGGTCACTTTGAAGGGAGATATGGAGATCAATCGAAATAGTCGAGTGCCAATCTGTGAGATCAATCAGGAACCGTCAGAAGTGCTACTGTCAGGATTCGAGTATGTACAGGTTATTGAAGGAGCTCTCACTGCTGCAATGACTGATGATGGTGTTATCACTAATGAGGCTGGTAAGGAAGAGAATGATTAGGTTGAAGACCTTGATGTTGATGCCATGACAAATATGTTCAAGCAGGCGGTTCTGTGTCTCAAAGTGCATACTTATGAAGTCGAGGCGATCTATCCAATTGAACCTACAACTCCACCCTTATCAAACTGGGGCTTTAAAGATTGTCCTTTCGTCTGTGGTTGTGAGGGGATCGAGTCACTTCCATCTGATGATAGCTTGTAGGTGTCTTCAGTAGAATAGGATTTCCTTGTTTTCTTTGTTATCAGAGTAGTAGTGTAGGATTTTCTTGTTTCAAAAAAAAAAAAAAAACTCGACCTCATTTGAGGGGAGTATGAGTGTCAGCTTGATTCATCTGTTGTGTCTTGTTATTCAACTTTTAATCAATAAAAGAAGCATTCATTCTCTTTTCATCTCTCTTGCAGTGTCTCCTTTTTATCATCTTTGGATTTATATGGCATGAATATAGACCCGCGAGAGGATGTTCCTCCTAAGCTCGACGAGCAATATGGAAAAGGGCACGCTCAACCTAACATGGATGAATTAATTTCAATCAATTTAGGGACGGATGAATCACCTAAAATAATTAAAATTGGATCAACACTGTTGCCACAAGATAGAGAATCATTGGTAGAGGTTTTGAAAGAGAACATCGAGGCTTTCGCATGGTCGTACCAAGACATGCCAGGCATTGGACCCGACATTGTGCAGCATTTCATTCCCACTGATTCGAACGTTAAGCCAGTCAAGCAGAAGCTGCAAAGAATAAAGCCGGAATGGGCATTGAAGATCGGAGATGAGGTGATCAAGCAGATGTATGCCGGATTTTTGCAAGTAGTGGAGTACCCGGAATGGCTAGCCAACATTGTTCCAGTGCCTAAGAATGATGGGAAAGTACGAATGTGCGTTGATTTCAGAGATCTCAATAAGGTGTGTCCCAAGGATGACTTCCCTCTGCCACATATAGATTTCTTAGTCGATAACACTGCTGGCCATGCACTCTTATCATTCATGGATGGTTTTTCGGGTTATAACCAGATCAAGATGGCTTCCCAAGACATGAAAAAAACAGCTTTCATTACACAATGGGGGACATTTTGTTATCGGGTTATGCCCTTCGGCCTTAAGAATGCTGGTACTACATACCAAAGGATGGCTACCACGTTGTTGCATGATCTGATTCAAAAAGAGGTAGTGTGAACAGGCCAACCAGATCGGGATGCCTCTCGTTCACTTTGGGGGGTTTCTTGAGTGGATTGTGGATGATGTTTATCCGTCTCGATTTATCATTCTCTATTATCCTTCTCTATTATCCACGTTTATCCTTCTCTATTATCCACTCAAGATTGGGTTTTTGAAAAAGGATAAGAGTTTATAAAAAACTAGGAGTCGCCACCTTATTTTTAGGGAACAAGGAAACCACAAAAAGAGTTTTATTTTTAATAAAACACTGACCCCATATTTTGGAAAAGCATGGTCTTTGAATCAAAGTTGGATTCGGGGGCTAGATTACGAAGTGGGAAGGTTCCAAGGAACTCCTTGTAGGCACCCACCTCGCCCTAATTAAAGGTCTCCTAATTAAATTTGGGCTTTATCAAAATCTTATCAAAATAATCCTAGCATATCTAATCAACCAAGAAAGTAGTATAAATACTAGATAATAATAATAAATAATATAAAAGAATAAAAGAAACCTAATGATCTTAGGAGACAAGAGTCAACCTAAGATTGGACTTGCATCCTATTGACTGCCTACGTGCTTTACCAATTGCTTGATAAAGATCAAAGTCCACGTAGTTCGATTACCCTAGGATTCTCCTATTGTAATGAACTACACTATCATTAGCATTCTATCTCATCCAAGACTCTATCTTCGAGAGTTTTTATTAATTCGAAATCCGTTTTAGAAAATAATTCATCAATTAATAAATTCCTAATGAATTTAGAATTCTTTTTTAAAACGCAATTCTTATCCAATCACAACTCTTTTCAAAATGGGAATTCTATCCCGAATTAAATCCTTTCAAAGGGTGGAATTTCATTCCAAATCAAACTCAGAGTTCCAATTTCATTGGGAATTAATTAATTGTCGATTAATTTTGATAAAACATTAATTTTAGAAATTATCTCAAAGATAGGATCCTAAATTCATTAGAATTCTAAATCTAGTGTAATTCTTACAACAAAGAAGAATCCTAAGTGGGATCAAATGATCCCCCTAATCCTAGGGTTTCTAGCTAATCCTAAGTTAGTGTAAATACCTAAAATACTAAATGCATGCTTGCTGGAATTTAAGTAAAATAAATAAAAAATACAACAAACAATGCTAACAATGCATGAAAAATGTCCTAAATGCAATCTAATCAAACTATGTGAACCTAGGCATGTTTCTAAGTTAGTTTAGACCTAAAAAAGTGAGTTTTAATCCACTTTAAGGCCACTTTAAATCCATGGACAGATTTGAAAGTAATCAAAAAGTGGGTTTAAAAACCATAAAATAAAAGAATAAAAAGAGTGAAAATGACCTAATATGCAACCTAATATGATATATCAAAATAATCATGCATCATGCTTGAAAACAATCAATTCTATCATAAGGGAAGGGACTTACCTTTGCTCGCTCCCTCGATCACAATTCATATAGCATTCCAATCAAGACACAATTAAAATAATGATATAAACAAACCTAATCACCAACTATTAATATGTAACCTTCAATTTTATCCTAGCATGGTATCAATATGCAAAATAACTCAAAGAGATGGACTAATATGCTTTCTTAACTAAAAAAAAATAACATGCATAATTCTAACTTCCTAACATATAATCTAGACATGAAATAAATCCCAAATATCTAATCCTAACATGGCATGATCAAAGAAGAGTGGAAGAAAAGAGGGAGAAATATGCATACATAAAACTAATTCCTACCATGCATTAAAAAAGAAAACTAGTTTAATAAACTAATCCCTATTATTCATACTAAGGGAACAATAAACTAACCTATCATGCATACTAACAATGAAATAAATCCTATCCTATGCATATAAAAAAACCTAATCTATAATCATATAAGAAAAAGAAAAGAAGAGTAAAAGAATATGCCAAAACTAATCATGCATCCTAAAACTAATCCCTATTATGCATACTAATAAACTAACCTATTATGTAGATAATGAATTAAATCCTATGCATACTAAAGAAATAAAAACCTATTCTAGCATGATCATAAAAGAAAAAGAAGAAGAAGAAGAAGAAGAAAAAAAAACAAAACTTTGAACAAAACTCTACTAACCTCTTTACTTCTTTCCCTCTTGCTCCAAGCTTTCTCCTCAAGCTCCAAGGACTCCAAGGACCTCAAGGACTTTAAAACTTAAGCTAGAGTGCTATGGGGGATGCTTGTGCAACTGCTCAAGCCTCTACTCTCCAAGCTAGCTCTCTAAAGCTTATTTTGTGTGTCAAAACTGATTTCAGGGCCCTCTATTTATAGGGAGGCCTGAGTTTGATCAATGGCTGAGTTTAAATCTCTTAGGAATGATCTAAGGGCTCTAAACCAGTCTTCCAAGGTGTTTTAACTCATCCCAAAGTCCCCATGGCCAAACTGGACACATGGCAGGGCTTGGAAGAGTCCTGACAGGAAAAAAACACTGAAATTTAACAAAATTGGCTGAAAGGATCGACAACCATCCACTTTGGGACAGTTGGCCATCCTTCATGGACGGTTGGCGATCCCTTGGTGGACGGTCATCCATCCCCCATGCCATTTTTGCCCTATGTGGGCCTGTCTCAGCCCGTTTCAACCTGGTTTCAGTTTTTTTCGGCTTTTCGGACCCGTTTTAAGTCCAAATTTGACGATTCAAGCGCTGAAACGATCGTGATTCGATTCTCCATGTTTTAAAAAGTGTTTGAAGTGAAAATGCTTTGACTAAGGTCAAATTGTTAGGAAAAAGTCGACCGATTAGCTGTTTAGGTTCTGCCAGGCCCAAATTAGGGTTTTAAAATTTGCTAACCGATTGCTTTCGAAATCATTTCTTCTTCTCGAAACAAGTTTTAAAATATTTTAGAAAAGTGTTTTGAAGCCTTTGAAGGTTTTGGTTTGATAAAAATATCGAATCTCTGTCGCTTCCGGTCGAAACCCTAATATGGGCTTGAAAGGGTCTTTTGAGCCTTAAGAGCCAATCATGAGCCAGAAAGCTCTACAGACCTTGCCACTGATCAACTTAGCTACCAAAATCACTTTAAATATCTATGCCAAAGCCTCGAGACCATTCGAGACAAGATCGACAGTCATTCAGGGCTTTTGTGATTCAAAGGACAACATTGCCCTTCAAGTCACAAAAGCTCTTATTTTCTATCATGCCTGGCTCAGAATGCCATGAAAATTTACAGGGATATTCCTAGACACTCTTAAAACCTAATGCAAAAAGAACCGACTCAATCTGACCTAAAAACCTACATGTGATAATGACCTCTAACTAACTACCCATAAAAGGTAAAACTGGGAACTTAGGGTTTTGACACCCTATTTCATCTCTAAACACAGGCAACCATTCATGACCATACTCATGGTAAAAAATGGATGTCTATTGGTAGAAGTGTATGTAGATGACATGGTCGTGAAGTCTGTAGACAAGGAAGGACATCTAGCCGCTCTGAAAAAGTTCTTTGAGAGAATTATCAAGTACAAGTTGCGTCTGAACCCTCAGAAATGTGCCTTCGGATTGACTGCTGGGAAGCTGCTCGGTTTCATGATCACACAGAGGGGGATAGAAGTAGATCCGGGGAAAATCAAAGCCATCATGGATATGTAACCACCAAGAACAGAAAAGGAGATTCGATGATTTTTGGGAAGGATTCAGTTTATCAGCCATTTCATAGCTCAGTTGACTACCATCTGCAAGCCGATTTTCAAGCTGTTAAAGAAGAATGTACCGACTAAGTGGAATGAGGAATGTCAAGAGGCGTTCGATACTATCAAAAGGTATTTGAGCAACCCACCAATACTGGTTCCCCCGCGACAAGGTGAACCATTATTACTCTATTTAACAGTCACTGAAACCGTGATGGGAGCTATGTTAGCTCAATATCTTAAAGAATCATTGAAAGAGAATGTCATATACTACCTCAGCAAGAAGATGACGGATTATGAAGTGAATTATAGTGCTTTGGAAAAGACATGCGTGGCATTAGTGTGGGCAACTCAAAAGCTTCACCATTACATGATGTCTTTCCAAGTACTCTTAATCAATCGAATGGACCCATTAAAGTATCTGCTGGAAAAGCCTGGTTTGTCTTATAAAACAACACGGTGGTTATTGTTACTATCAGAGTTCGACATTCAGTATGTGTTACAGAAATCAGTGAAAGGAAGAGCTATAACAGAGCATCTGGCAGAATGTGCTACTTCACAAGCAGACAATGTCAATCACCAGTTCCCAGACGAAGAAATCCTTGTGGTAGAGAAGAAGGTGTGGAAAGTGCACTTTGATAGAGCATTGAATAGGAAAGGATGTGGTGTAGGAGTTTGTTTGGAAACGCCGGAAGATGTGATGATACCCGTGGCAGTAAAGCTAAACTTTAAGGCAACCAATAACATAGCTGAGTATGAGGCTTGCATTTTAGCCTTAGAATCAGCATTGGCCTTAGGAGTAGAGGAGCTCGAAGTGTATGGGGATTCAGTCCTTATCATATGCCAAACTAGAGGAGAGTGGAAAACTAAGGATGAAAAGCTGTTGCCATATCATGATTACCTAGAGACATAGGTGAAAGAATTTCGTCAAATAAAATTCTTTTATTTGTCAAGGCAAAAGAACAAGTTTGCGGATGCCTTATCCACTCTAGCATCCATGGCAGAAATTCCAATAGAAGGGGGAGTAGCACCAATGTCATTGAATTTAGAGAAGAACCCATCTACTGTTGTGCCCTAAGGGAAGGAGAACCAAACGACGGAAAGCCGTGGTATCATGATATTCAGCAGTACCTGGAAAAAGGGGAGTATCCGCTAGAGGCATCCTATGTTAATCGAAGAACTTTGAGAAGGTTGGCTAGCCAATTCATCTTGTGCAGTGGGAAGTTATACTAAAGATCTTTTGATGGTATCCACCTCTTGTGTGTGAAAGAAGACGAAGCAGAACGGATCATTCAAGAAATACATGAAGGGGCTGGGGCTCCACATATGAATGGGTATATGCTTGCGAAGAAGATTTTGAGATTAGGTTACTACTGGTCTACCTTGGAAGGTGATTGTTGTAAACATGTCAAGAAATGCCATAAATGTCAAGTGTTTGCAAGTGGTAAACATCAGCCATCCATGCCACTCACTACTATGTCATCACCGTGGCCATTTGCAACATGGGGCATTGATATCATCGACAAAATCACTCATGCAGCCTCGAATGGGCACGAATACATACTGGTAGCCATTGATTACTTTACCAAGTGGGTAGAAGCAGCATCATACAAGACTTTGAATGCTAAGCAGGTTGCCAAGTTCATACAGTACAACATCATTTATCGGTATGGAGTGCCACGTGAGTTTATTTCAGACAATGGGTAACATTTCAAAAAAGAGACTGAGGAGCTTCTTAAGAAATATGGCATAGTACATCACCATTCCTCTCCTTATCGTCCGCAGACTAACGGGGCAGTGGAAGCGGCTAACAAGAATTTGAAGACGATTTTGAAGAAAACCACTGATACATACAATGATTGGCATGAGAAGTTGCCTCTGGCATTGTGGGGCTATCGTACATCCATTAGGGCGTCAACTGAGGCTACACCTTATTCGTTAGTATATGGTATGGAAGCAGTGTTACCAATTGAGTTAGAAGTACCTTCACTAAGGGTAGCTATGGAAAGCCAATTAGCAGAAGTCGATTCGATGAAGAGCAGATATGAACAGCTGTCGTTGATTGATCAGAAGAGACTAATGGCCTTATACCATGTTCAAGGGTATCAGAGAAGAATAGCAAGAGCCTTCAACAAAAGAGTTAAAAACAGGGGCTTGAAGAAAGGGGATTTGGTACTCAAAGAAATCAGAATGCCGATTCATGATCCAAGAGGGAAGTTCAAGCCAAGTTGGGTGGGACCCTACATCATCAAAGAGATATTATCAGGCGGAGCCGTGCGTCTTATGGACATAGATGGGAATGAATTCTCTCAGCCTACCAACCTGGATCAATTGAAAAAGTATCATGTATAAATTTTAAAATAAAATAATAAAAAAAAAGCTCGCTAGGTAGAAAACCTGAAAAGGCTGCTTAGGCAAAAATTAAGGTAAGAGCTCGCTAGGTAGAAAACCTACAAAGGCTGCCTAGGCAAAAATTAGAGCGTCAAAAAAAAAAAAAGTTTTTCAATTGATCCAATGAACTACAAGGACTTGATTCTCCAAACATTCAAAAATAAGTCGAAGTTTTATGAGAAAAGAAATATTCAAAAATGGAGATATGTAGGCAGCCCATAAAGTCACTTTGGGTGCGGTCCAATTCTTTAAGGCAAAACAACTTAGTGTTTGATTTCAATTGTAATTATTTGAAGTGATTCATTCAAATAATATGATTCGTCCAATTAAAAAGGCGCATGAGAGAAATCGATGTGAGTTGTGCGTAATACAGTTGGCCACCTTGACATCAAAGCCTACACCACAGATGGAGAGATTGCCTTGGAAGTGTAAGTATGCTCAGGAAGATATGGAATCGTCTGTTTGGTCCCCATTTGGCGAAGTAGTTGGGTTGCCCAATAAAAAGAAGTGCACTTCAATCCTACCAAGATCACCGTAGAATAACCTGGAGAATGTAGCAGATAATAGCCAGAACAGCTCCAGTCATGCACATACCACTCGATGTCATTCCAAGAGAGAGTAGAAAGAAAACTCAACCATTTTGATAAGTTGCGCTCTCGAGGAAGGGTAATGGCACGACGATGATAATAAGCATGGTAAGAGGTACCAGTGGAAGGGGTGATGAATTTAAGTCTTTCAATTAGCCAGATCTGCAGTAGAATAGCGCTGCCTTCAAAAGGAGCTTTGGGATTGGCGTGAAGATTATCTAAACCGTTCAGAGTTTCGAAAAGAACCATGGGAATCATGTTCTGAGAAGTGGAAAGGGGTAAAACTAATTCGCATAGTTCTAATGGAACTATGAAAGAGCCAATGCAGAAAAAGAATTGCCCGAGAAGGCATAAGACTAAAGTGTGTTGAACAAACCGTGAAGTGGTGAATTGATTCAAGCTGGGGTGAAGAAAAGAGGTAGCCAGTTTCAAAAGATTAAGATGAGTACCTTCGATGAATGCAGAGTTGTCCCCTTCAGTGATTTCGAGAAGAGAAGCGAGAGTTGGTGAGTATTTGCACCGAATCTGTGGAAAGATGAAATGTCCTTTGAGAGGAATGGATGTAATCGCGCAAAATTCCTCCTACAGCGGGCATATTTCTTCAGTGCCGAAGTTGAAAATATGAGTTATGGGATCCCAAAAGTGACTTGCAGCAATGAGGAATGTTGTTTCCATCTTGATTTGCTGAAGTGAGAAGCACGTGTTCAAGTTGAAGCGAGTGAACACCTTTTTGTCTTCCTTCGTCATTCTCGCCATGAATCTTTTCAAAACTTGGGGGAGAGCCTCCATGATGCTTAAAACTATTGTAGGATGGTTGTATAGGCTGCTAAGAGGTCCTATTTATAGGCCTAGGTCAAGTTAGAAGGGATATTAGAAACCCAAAAGGACTGAAAATTGGACACTGCCAAAAATAGGCAAAATAAGGCAGGCCACCTCAGTGACCGTCCTAGGCAGGACGGCTAGCCGTCCTAGGATGGACGGCCAACCGTCCTGGCTTGGACGGTCACTAGGATGTGGCCGCCCAATTTTGCCAATTTTGACTTTTTTTTAGTTTTTTGTGCGTTCGGGGCCCCGATTTTGACTTTTGTTGATTAATTGTTGCTATTTACGAGTTTCAAAACATTGATATTTGTTCAATCATGATCAAAAGTGAGAGAATTGATAGCAATGAACATGCTTTAATAGTGCACATACACTCTAAGAGAGAGAAAATTTTGTTTTGAGCACAAATGGTTACAAATTTCAAAGGTTTTCTAAATAAAACCCCATGTTCCATGAAAGATTAATCAACGTCTTCGAGAGCTCCTCTTTATCCCTATACTAGATCCTTCGCCAGCTGAAGAATGACGTGGTGGGTCAGGTGCCTGAAACAGTGTTCACAGTTAGATTAGTTTGTGAGAAGAAAGAAAGATAGATTTTGAATATGATGTGACATTACCTGATGACTAGTAAGAGCCGAGGCCCTCAAGCTCATCCTACGAAGGTCGTGTCTCAAGGCAGTACAAAGATCAATGTAGTTTTGGCAGTACTCTCGAGGGACCTGTAAGAAAGGAATGTTGTCAGTGTATCTGTGGGCTGCACAAACACGCTTGTGTTATATTCTCATCAAGGGAAATGTTAATATTTTTATATGACTTTTGATTCAAGTGCAATAAAATGCATGATTGTTGTTAAAATATCATAAGATGAAATGAAATTTTTGTACTTTGAATGAGTCAAAATGATCAAATACATCTTCGAAAGGTTTTTTTGCAAAAGATGAGTGCATATCAAGTGACAATTTATTTATTAAAGGCATGGGTGGTGTCACCAAAATTAAAAGCGTTTTAATTTCAAAATTGATGGTGTTTTAATCGAATTATACATCATAGAGAATTTTTGAGATACTTTGTATGTCATGAGATGACTTTTAAAGAAGAAAATTTGAAAATGGTGTCACTTGGGCACTTTATCAAACATGTGATGTGCATTTTTTGACAATGATACTTTCAAAAATGTTTGATCATGGCAAATGTTTTCTAAAATCCTACAAAAATCATTGAAACATGATTAGGATATATTTAGTTTGAAAAATTAAAGTTTATTTCATTGAGGCATTCATCAAACACTTGGTGAGCACCATTGATAAGCTTGTGAAGCTATGAAATGGGGCTCCCATGCTTTTCCCAAAAGATATGATGATATGAAAGCAATAATCGCAACATGCAAACAAGCATTTCAACTCAATCAACTGCATATGAATCAAAAGTTATTGATGAGATTTAACTTACATTGTCTTTGGAGTGAATATATGAAAGATGTGTTCTAGGCTCCAAGAGTAGAGATGGTGGATGAAAGTCTCCATATGATGGTGCTTTGTATCTAGCTTTGACTTCCAAGTATGGGTATTTTGAATAAGGAAATTGATCTCTATCCATTTTTGAAAGGAGTCAAATATGTGAGAAATAGAGATATTGACACCAAATGGGGTTCACACCAAATGGAAGCAAGTTGAAGAGCTTGAGAAGATGAGAATGATTTTGTTGCTAAGGAGTGCAAACCAATGTTTTGAGTATGTTTGTGGTGATTGAGAACCAAGAGTGAGAGTTTTGGAGCAAAATAGGCTTGGGAATGCTTAGAATGAGCATGAGAGGGCACAAATGAATGTGGGGGGGTTTTTAAAGTAAAAAATTTTCGGGTCACACATGGTGACCGTCCTAGCTAGGATGGCTAACCGTCCGGCCCAAGACGGCTAGCCGTCCAGGCTAGGACGGCCACCAGTGTTCCTCTTTTGATTTTTTCCCATTTTTTATTTTTTGGTTCGAATTTTCTCGAAATTGGTTCATGTTTTGCGTAAAAAAATTTATTTCTAATGATGATTTTGAAAAAAAATTTATATGGGAGAGGTACCATATAAAATAATGATTTGATGGTGTGTTCATATGGGAGATTTACCATATGAACAATGAGTTTGAAGTTGTTTTATGTGAGACATAAAATAACGATTTGAATTGTCTTATGTGATTTGAAATTGTTTTTGTTAGAAGTATGCCCTAAAACCAATCCTAAAGGGTATATTAAGTTTCATATTATCATAATATATGGAAGGTATAACTTATCTAAT
>JAESVK010000392.1:1061014-1117741 GCA_017140935.1 Hamamelis virginiana
CCCTGTGGACATGACCTAGGGACTCCTAGAAATCATTGCTTGACGACGGTGAATTCCTACGCTTGGGAATTTATTGCGCACATCACATTTTAAGTTCAAGCATCATGCTAGCACTAGTAACCAAACACCCCTTAAAGAGGAGAAAGTCTATAAATATGAGTGTCTTGACATTCTAGGGTTAAGGAAAAACCCCAGGGCCGAATTCTCTCTCTCCTCTCCCTCTCCATGCTAGCTTGTTTCACAAAGGTTGTGGAAGACTAGAAGGTTTTAGAAATCTTGCTCTCGTGTGGATACGCTTTGGAGGTTTCATCCGTTTGAAACTCGAAGGAAAGCTACATCGAAAACACAATCAAGTAAGATTATTTATGTTGTTTAAATATTCATTATTGTTTATATGTGTTTTAATATACATGACCCCATGCTTGAATCGATTCTTGAAGGTTTGTGAACATGGATTGATTTTAATAAAAGAAAAAGTTTTGTTTTCTACTTCCGCTGCGAATCCATGGTTTTGTTTCACAGTACCTATCAGTTTTAAGTGAGACATAAAATGATGAGGTGAGATTATTTTATGTGAGACATAAAATAATGTTTTATATGGGAGATGTACCATATAATTGATGATATGTTCACATGGGAGATATACCATATGAACGATGAGTTTGAATTATTTTATGTGAAGCATAAAATAATGTTTTGAATTGTTTGAAATTGTTTTATGTGAGACATAAAATAATGTTTTATATGGGAGATGTACCATATAATTGATGAAATTTTCATATGGGAGATGTACCATATGAACGATGAGCTTGAATTATTTTATGTGAAACATAAAATAATGTTTTGGATTGTTTCATGTGAGATATAAAATGATAATTTGAAATCGTTTTATGTGAGACATAAAATGATGAGGTAAGATTATTTTATGTGAAACATAAAATAATAATTTTTATATGAGAGATGTACCATATAATTGTTCATATGGGAGATTTACCGTATGAACGATGAGTTTTGAATTATTTTATGTGAGACATAAAATAATAGTTTGGAATTATTTTATGTGAAACATAAAATGATGAGTTTGAATTGTTTTGTGTGAGACATAAAATAATGATTTCAAACTGTTATATGTGAAACATAAAATAATGATATTATATGTGAAGAGAAGTATCGCATAAAATGACCAGTTGAATGTGCTTATGTGAGAGAAGTATCACATAAAATGTTGTTTCAAAATATTTCTGTGAGAGAAGTATCACACAAATGTTTAGTGTTTGGATTATTGATATGTGTTTGACTTCAAGATAATTGGAAGTGTGACTTCCAAGAAGGACTACGGTCCCTTAAGATAATTGGAAATGAGTTTTCCAAGAAGAGTCGTTGACTCCAAGATAATTGGAAGTGTGACTTCCAAGAAAGACTACAGTCCCTTAAGATAATTGGAAATGAGTTTTCCAAGAAGAGTCGTTGCCTCCAAGATAATTGGAAGTGTGACTTCCAAGAAGGGGGTCCCTTAAGATATTTGGAAAATAAGTTTTCCAAGAAGAGTCGTTGACTCCAAGGATAAGATAATTGGAAGTGACTTCTAAGAGTTATTTCAATTATGAGTTTATTTGGGAAGTATATTCCTAAGAATGATAAAGCCAATGTTTGTGAGAAGTTGGTTTGATCATCCATCTTTTGTTGTGGCAAAAATGGGATGTCATTTTGTTTCGTTGGTATTACATGGGGAAGCCATGAAACACCAACGAGGGGCTTCTGTGGACACCCCATTTTTACCAATTATTTCTATCATATATTTATGCAAATGATCAGCTTGAAGAGTGGATTATTTGGTGAGGAATTGGCCTTGTAAAAACCAAATTACCCAAATTGCTCTTTTCTGAGGAAAATGACAATTCATTATGTAGGGTTTTTTCTGAGGTAAAGTAATCAATGCTGCTTTTACCCAAATTGCCCAAATTGCCCATTTTTACCAATTATTTCTATCATATATTTAGGGTTTTTGCGACTTGAGGGGCGTTTTCATCTTTTTTCTCGTATAATTTCTGAATGACCTTCGAATTCGAAACAGATTGTTTCATGAGGTTTATATGGATGTGGGGAGGGTATTTGAAGTATCAATTGAACCTTTGAATGGTTGGAATAGATTCGCCCAAAGTCGATCCTACGGGCGAGAATAAGTCAAACTAGGGTTTTATTCAAATTGACCGGGAATTGGTCGTTTTCACCAAAATCAAAGATTTTCAAAATATGTTTTCAAGTACCAATTTCATAATAAAACTATGTTTTTAGAAGTGGTTCAAGCCTAATTGATCAATTTTATGAAACAAGTAATGGTCATATGACCAATTTTGACACAATCGGGTCGATTGGCTAGCTTTTTATCAAAACCTTTGACCATGGTCAAGTATTATTGACCCAAAATCCTTCTAAATATGTGGAGGATCAAAACACGATCGTTTTGATACCTGGACCATCGAATTTGGATGAAAATTGACCAAGATATGGCCAAAATACCAAAATCCCTCGAAATATGGCAAAATTGGGGAAAGTCATTACGATGACCGTCCTAGCTAGAACGGCCAACCTGTGATAACCCAAAAATTTTATAAGCATATTTTTACGATTATTTATAAACTTTGGGGTATTTTTGTAAAGTTAGGGGTTTCATATTTTGAAGTTTTATAAAAGTTGGGGGTGGCTTTAATATATATATAACTTTAGGATGTGTTGTAAATATAAGAAACTAGATTTGTGATAATTGCAATTAAGCCCACCTCATTTATATATACACCCGTAACCAAACAGCCCCTTAAGCAATTCCATTAAACCCCAAGTCAGCCCCATTCTTTCCTATTTACCATTCGAAATGCTAGAGAGAAGCCGAGAGGGTCGAGAGGGAGGTTCGAGAGCCGAGGGAGGGGCGAGCACCTTGTCGCCGGAGCAGCTGCCGGAGTACGTGCTGCCACTGTCGCCGGAATTAAAGACATATTTTAATCTATCTTTCATCTCATGAAAAATAGATGTCAATTTTAATCGCATTAAAATCAAGTAACTCCTTACTATAGTGTTTTCTCTAAAACACCAAGAATCAGCCCCTGTTTTGCATTAAATATTTGCACAATTTAAAACACCTTTTTAAATTTAAGAACACTTCATTTCACTAGGATTTTCAGTGTTCTTTCCAATGGCAGGGGTCTCGTTAAGTGATTCCAACGTTTGATATCACTTTAAAGCGTTTTGTGACTGTTATTACTTGTTCCTTTACTGCTTTAATTTATTCAATGCGATTGTTTAAATTATAATATGGAAAGATATGGACTTAAAGACCAATTAATTTGGATGTGATTGGCCGCATGCGATGTGAATCTTTTATGGGTTGTAATTTAAAGTAGTTTAAATTATTTGTGATGTAATTTTAATTATGGGCTTGCATGCCTATTTCCCTCCTTTGTAATGTATCCCCTATTCCTTTATACCCTCTTTTTATTTGTGTAATTGTACATCAAAGATCGAGACGGTGCATGGTGGACCCGAGGATACATGGAGCAGTGGGAGGACAAAGAGAAGACCTTGAGAAGATCTTTTCTTTTATGTAATAGTTACAGGTTAAAATTGCGATCACATAACCCACATGAGACCTAGGGCTCAACTATTGGCTCTAGTTGGGCCCAACCTAAAAGTCCATATTATTTCCATTAGGCCCATATATATGTTAGATGTATGCTTTAGGGGCCCGTTAACCATATTATTATATGTCTTTGATGATAGTGTCCCATTCCTTTATGGAAGTGGGAGTATCATTAAAGTACTAATAATAAAGAATGGTTAATAATATATATGTGATATATTGATGCATGTGATGTATGTTAATATTATGATGTGACCTAAATACTCCTCAATTTCAAATTTAAATTGTAAGGAAGAGGCATATGATGCTTTATCCTAGCCTCCTACCATTACAAGAAAGGAGAGTCTTTATGGTGGATGTGTTTGGCTGCAGATATGTGGGAACACATTCATTATGAAGGTTCAAACCAGCTTGTTACATATTGGATATCATGAGGTGCGATAATGGGGCTTACCAAGAAACTGATATGTGAGGGATGCCACATTCAATTGACCATACTCATGTGAATGGTAGGTGTGATTTAACTAAAGTACACTAACCAAGAAACTATTATGTGAGGTTACTGTAATTTAGAGGCTGAAGGAAGATTGGAACTTGCTTAGTGAAGCATTGGATAAAGAGTTATCCACCCCTTTGGAATAGTGACCCAAGAAACTATTATGTGAGGTTCACTAATTCAAATGGGACCCCAATCCCCATTAAGAATTCATTTTTGAATTCTCGAATCCTATAGAGGGAGTATGGGATTTGTTAAAATAGTGGGAGACACCATAAAACTAAAGACCAAGTTATTATGGTTTAATGAAATATAATGATCTGTTACTTATTTTTGTAGATATCATGGTTATACTCAAACAAATATCCGAAAATGAATTTGACTACTGTTTGACTGAACCTTGTAACAATGAGCTGTCTAAAGAATTGGGAATAGTTCCTAATTCAGGATTTTATCTATCAGTCAGCTCTGCTTGCTCTTGGGTATTGGATACCGGTGCTAGTTCTCACATATGTAACAATATTAGAGAACTTAGAGGAAGCAGACAATTGGGTCGAGATCAAGTTTCCCTTCGAGTTGGAAATGGAGCAAACGTTGCTGCATTGGCTGTTGGGACTTGTGACCTAATTTTACCATCAGGGCATGTTATGAAATTAGAAGACTGTTTGTTTATGCCAAGCATTGTCAGGAACATTGTTTCGGTTTCATCCTTAACACGTTCTGGCTATGAATTTGTTTTCAGTAGGAATGGTTGTACTATTTCTTTTGGAAATAAATTAGTTGGCTCTGGCATATATCTAAGCGGTCTATATTTCTTGAACATGGATGGTAGTATAAACTGTTTAGAGAAGAATCAAAATGCTAAGGGGCATAAAAGACCTCGTGATGAAAATGACTCGACCTATGTATGGCATTTGAGATTAGGTCATATTAGTGAGGAAAGGATTAATAGGTTAGGTAAGGATGGGCAATTGGGCTCATATGTACTTGTACCCTTACCTACCTGTGAACCTTGTCTCATGGGTAAAATGACCAAATCGCCCTTTACTGGTCACAGTGGGAGGGCAGGAGACATACTAGGGTTAATACATTCTGATGTATGTGGACCTTTAAACAAGGTTGCCAGAGGTGGTTTCACCTACTTCATTACCTTTACCGATGATCACTCACGGTTAGGTACGGTGTATCTCATGAAACACAAATCTGAATCCTTTGAAAAGTTCAAAGAATACAGAGCTGAAGTGGAGAAACAAACTGGCAAAAGTATTAAAGCTCTTCGATCGGATCGAGGAGGAGAATACTTGACCACTGAGTTTTTGGATCATCTGACTGAGGCTGGCATAATATCACAGTGGACTCCTCCTGGTACACCTCAGCTTAATGGTGTATCTGAAAGGAGAAATCGTACTTTGATGGACATGGTACGATCGATGCTGAGTTACACTGATATGTCAATATCCTTTTGGGGATATACATTGGAGACAGCTGCTTATTTGTTGAACAGGGTTCCTTCCAAATCTGTCCCTAAGACTCCATATGAGATGTGGTATGGGAAGAAACCAAGCCTCAACATCTGAGGATTTGGGGTTCTGTTGCATACGTTAAGAACCAAAATGCAACCAAATTGGAAGCAAGATCAAACAAATGTAGATTTGTGGGGTACCCAAAAGAGTCTTTGGGATACTATTTCTATCGCACTGATGAAGAGAAAGTCTTTGTTAGTAAGTTTGCCGTGTTCTTGGAAAAAGAGTTTATTCAAGAAGGAGGCAAAGGTCAAGTGATAGATCTCAAGGAATTATCCGAGAGTTCACAGATCAACACTGATACCACCCCTGCCCCTGTTGAGGCAGAACCTACTGTTACACCACCACTTCATAGATCTAGTAGGATATCTGCTCCTCCAGATAGATATGGGTATCTTCATGAGATGAGAGAGGAGTTGTTTCTTGGTGACAAGGAACATCCAGATGATCCTACTACATACGAGGGAGCGATGTTGGACATCGACTCGAGTAGATGGCAAGAGGCCATGAAATCTGAAATGGATTCGATGTATTCTAACCAAGTCTGGACTTTGGTAAATCCTCCTGAGGGTATAGTACCTATAGGCTGTAAATGGATTTACAAAAGGAAGATAGGCTCGGATGGAAAGGTAGAGACCTACAAAGCTAGACTAGTGGCAAAAGGGTATAATCAGAAGCAAGGTGTTGACTATGAGGAAACCTTTTCGCCAGTAGCTATGCTTAAATCCATTAGGATCTTGTTGGCTATAGCCGCACACTATGACTATGAGATATGTCAGATGGATGTAAAGACTGCCTTCCTAAATGGTAACATTGAGGAAGATCTTTATATGGAACAGCCTAAAGGCTTTATATCCAGTGGTGAGGACCACAAGGTGTGCAAGCTACGGCGGTCCATTTATGGACTAAAACAAGCTTCTCGAAGTTGGAACATTCGATTCAATGAAGCAGTCAAATCGTTTGGCTTCCTTCAGAATATGGATGAACCATGTGTGTACAAAAAGGTTAGTGGGAGTGCAGTCACATTCTTGGTCCTATATGTGGACGATATCCTAATCATTGGGAATGATGTAGGAATGATTTCATCGGTAAAACTTTGGCTCTCTAGCAACTTCTCCATGAAGGATTTGGGAGAAGCAACCTACATACTGGGTATAAAGATCTATAGAGATAGATCTAAAAGGTTGCTTGGTCTCTCACAATCCATGTACATAGATAAAATACTGAAGAGGTTCAGTATGGAGAATTCCAAGAGGGGTTTGCTTCCCTTCAGACATGGAATTCATCTCTCCAAGGATATGTCTCCTAAGACAGATCAAGAGAGAGAGCATATGAGTAAGATCCCTTATGCTTCTGCAGTAGGGAGTCTTATGTATGCTATGCTATGTACAAGACCTGATATCAGTCATGCTGTAAGCGTTGTCAGCAGATATCAGTCTAACCCAGGTGAGGCACACTGGGTGGCAGTTAAGGGCATCCTTAAGTACTTGAGAAGGACTAAGGATTTGGCTCTTATCTATGGAGGAGATGAGCTCAAAGTAGATGGTTTCACAGACTCTGATTTTCAATCAGATATAGATGATAGAAAGTCTACATCTGGATATTTGTTCACCTTGAATGGTGGTGTGTTTAGTTGGAAGAGCTGTAAGCAGACTATCACAGCGGATTCCACTACAGAAGCTGAGTATGTAGCTGCCTCCGAAGCTGCCAAGGAAGCTGTTTGGATCAGAAAGTTCATTTCAGAACTTGGAGTGGTTCCAGCCATTGAGTCACCTATACCTTTGTATTGTGACAACAATGGGGCTATAGCTCAAGCCAAGGAACCAAGGTCACATCAGAAATCCAAGCACATTGAAAGGCGTTTCCACATGATTCGTGAGATCATAGAGCGAGGAGATATCAGTATGCAAAGAGTAACATCTGAGGATAACACCGCAGACCCACTTACCAAGGCTCTTACCCAGAAGGACTTGGATCGACATCTTGAGAAGATGGGGATGAAGTATGTCACTAATTGGATTTAGTGCAAGTGGGAGATTGTTAGATATATGCCCTAAAACCAATTGTTCTGTTGAGTTTAGGGTTTTATATTTCATTATAATATCTTGTATGGATCTTTATTCATTTATGATATGGCTATTTTTTATCATGTAAACTTGTGTTTAATTACTGTTCATGATAAAGTCCTTGGATAGTATGATAGAGAGTTATATCTCAAGTGTTGAGATAGAGAGACTTATAACTCTCAAGTACTTCTATCCTAAACTGGTTCCTGATCATAGGTTTATATATTTGGACAATTATAAACCGTTAAGATTAGCTCAGGTTTTACTAGCTCCATGGGAGGATGGTGAGTCTCGAACCATCTGTGTAGAGACACTATAGTAAACCTGTGGGTGCTTGTTAGAGAACAAGTACACTGAACGTGACCAATTTGAGTACAGCTTATGGAATTCTATTTGTATGTCAAAGGCTGCTCATGTGTATAGTCACAGTTGTAATCCTTAGACTTGAGACACCACTTGTTATCTTATATATGAATTGCTAGAGTTTGATAGTATCTCGTACACCCTTAATCACAAGGATGTAATCGGTGCTCATTGGCTCTAGTGAGTTATGTATGAAGATAGGTGAGTGTGCAATAGAGGATCACCACCCTTAATAAGAAAGGGTGAATGTCTTAGTTAGTTCACAGTTACTATCTCAATGGAGTCTTTGGCCAAAGCAGAAGGTTTCCAAGAAAAGTGTTTCAAGGGCATACCTAATTGAGATTATAATCTGGTGAATTAGTAACGCATGATTAAGTTAGGGTTTGACATGAATCCATACCCAACTAACTTAATCGAGACATTGTTTGGTGAGGGATTATTTATAGCACGAAGGGTTCATTTACACGTTCGTATATTCACCCACACCTAGGGTACGTCATGACATATTGCTAGATGTCACTCATGACTAGTGAAGGCCTAATGATAAGGGTTATCATTGAGGGCAAAATTGGAATTGTTCCAATCGAACCTAAAAATAGAAAGTTTCTATTTTGGGCGACATTGAGATGTCCCCTGCCACTACTAGGTTGGGATGAACCCAATGGGTCACACACAAAAGAACATAAGTGAGGTTGTTAAACTTGTGAGAGGGTTACATTCTAATTGATATATGTTTGGTTTTAATTAATTAAGGGTTAATTAATTAATAACTAAAAGGATATTTAATTCAAGAATGGGGATAACCTAAACGGGGTTTATGGTCATGCTAGCACTAGTAACCAAACACCCTAAGAAGAGGAGGGGCTTATTTAAAGAGAGTGAACCCTAGCTTTCATTCAAGAATGCATCTCATTCTCTCTCTCATGAATGCCGCCCCTCTCTCTCTCTCCCTCTCCATGCTTGTCTTTTTCAAGGGTTGAAAAATTCAAGAAGGTTTAGCGACTCTTGTGTTCGTGTGGACGTTCATTGGAGGCCACCATACTTTTGGGGCTCGAGGATTGAGCGAGGACGATCATCAAAGGAAGAGAATATCGCGAAGGAACAAATCAATGTAAGCTTTACTTTAATGTTTTTAATTTAAAGTTGATTCGATTCATCGATTAAGTGATTTCATGGTTGAATACAAAGGAAAAGTTTTTAAACCTACCTTCCGCTGCGTTCCTTGTTCGTATTCTTTCAGTTTTTTTTTGGGTTTGGGTACTTGATTTTAACATACAATTTCAAAACTAGCTTGAGTTTCATGGGTTCTTGTTTTTGAATCTTGAAATATATTTCTCAAAAACTCATCCTTTTTTTTAATCGGGTAGCTGCATGTGGTTAGATCTATTATTGGGGAAAATAAGTAGTTACGGTTTGAGGTTTTTCCAAGCATGCTTGCACGATTATAGTTTTGGGTTTTAAAACAAATAAACATGATTATGGGGTTTCGGTGATGATGGTTGGGTTTGTGGGTTTGAGCATGTCTTCGGTGGGTTTGATCACTTGTGTTTTGATTTAAGTGTGGGCTGATAAGATTAAAGATATCTGGGGTTTTTGATAAGTAGGTCTGCTGCTGAAGCTGTGTTTGTTTGAATCTTAATATGTAAAGGCAGTGAACAAGATTAAAGGATTTCATGGTTCTAAGACATTTTTTTATATTTTTATAAATCTTGGAAGATTTATTTCAAAACTGATTTTTAAATGGTGCTTCTCTTTTCTCTTAACTTGCTGGAAAGTGCATCTTTGATTTAAAACTTTGTTTTAATATAATCGTTTGGGTTTTAAATTCTGCTCATAGTGTACAAGGATAAAACTGTGGGTTTTTAGACCTCCAAATATCTAAATCTTGTAAGACTTAATGTATTTGAGCTTGCATGTGATAGATTTAAAGTTTGGGGTTTATTTGTGAATGGATTTATATATTTGAAAAGCTAGATGTGGGTGGTAATAAACAGCAGCCATGGCTGCTGAAATGCAAGCTTTGAATTTGACTTTGGATCTCCAAAACTTGTGTGTTTAGGATGCATGTGATTAAATGCATGAATTTGAGTTTAAATGGTAAAAATTTATGTTTTTGAACTTGTACTTGAGTTGAACCAAGGGTTGTGGGTTTTAGGAAATGCTTAGGTTTGAATTTTGGGTTTCGAATATGGATTTCTGAAATATGTATCTCGGATGCATATGTTTTGTAATTTTGAAGCTAGGTCCGAATTGAGTTAAGAAAGATTCAACTTCTAAATTCTGTTTGGGGTTTAATCTTTTATCTCATGGTGGATTTCATGCATACTTGGGTTTAAATGATAGTTTTCCATGTATTTAAAACTCGCATAAGAATAATTTTGAACTTCACGTGATAATTGGAGTCTTAAGTGTTAAACAATGTTAATCCTTGTTGCAAGTGGGTACATTAAGGTTTTGAGGTGATGATTTAAAGTTAATTGCATTTTGAATTAAGTTGGGCAAAGCTTGAAATCTGTTGCAGGCTCGGGTATATGCATCAGACAAGGTCTATAGGCATTATCGGTAATGCATTTGGGCAACTTGAGCAGAAGACATGCATTATCGATAATGCATATTTCCCTTTATCAGTAATGCTACTTTTTCGCATATATTTTCTTTAGTTCTTCTTTTCTTCATAACCTTTTCTTATGGACTCCGATTTAAGCATATTTTATATGCACGGAAAGCTCTTAAAGCCTAGTTTTCGAGTTTTGAGGTTTTGAGGTCAAATTATTATTTTGGAAAGAGAAATTTTCTAGAAATACCAGGTTTACCCTTCGTGTGTACACTTTGCCTTCTTTGGCCTATATATTTCGTTTCGTTTTGCATTTGGCCATGGGATTCAATGTGTGGTATCTTGACACACTTGGGGTTATTACTTGGAAGTTTTAAGTCTTTGTTTTGGCCCTTTTGGGGTTTTGAACCTTAGAGTCGCGAGTGAGCAGTTTTGAGAGTCGTTTTGCTTTACTTTTGAACTGTGGGTATTTGTGCTTTCTTTTGATTCTTCTTGCTTGCATTGTTCTTTGTTTCTCAGTTGTGATTGGGTCCTTTGGGGGACCACTTGCATCGGGTGCATCAGGCATTGCATTAGGAGGCTCGTGGAGCCACAAGGGTTGGAAAAACACAACTGCATTGAGGTAGGGATAAGTAACCTCTTACTGTAATGATAATATGTCTGTTTTACAACTGTTTTTGAGAACTACATGAACATAGACGTTAAACACATTTGAGAATGTTATAACTTACAAATGTATGAGAACCTTACGGCTTTTTAGCTTGTCAAATAGATACATGGAATATATTGGTTTAAGAACTATCGAATTGTGTGGCATGCTTATGAAATGAAAACTAATGGCACATAAATGAAATGTTTTGAGCACTTGTTTGTATTTCCTGGCAAGCTTCTTAGAATTGGGCATGATGTGTATATAAAACTTAGGGACAGGCTTTTTCAGATGTATGTTTTATGGAAACACTTGATAAGGGCATATAGTGATAACTGTTTATATCTACACAACATAAATACTTTGTCTAAAGCTTATATGCCACATATTGTAACTTTACCTGCTGGCTTTGGAAATTGGTTTGAATATATATATATTCTTGCTGCTATGCATGGTTCTGGCTCGGTTTGTATCACAAGGAGGTTTCTTTTTAAGGGCCTATGGTCCTGGGTGGAGCCTTAGTGCGGACCCGAAGTTTATAGCCCCGTAGTGGCTCGACAGTTGGCTGTTAAGCAACTGATCGGTTTCTCTCGAGAGGTTTTGGCTGTCGTTGTGCCGGGGGTCTGAGAACAACGAGGTATTGGCTGCCGTTGTGCCGGGGACCTGAGAACAACGTAAATTCGTGCTATCGTTGTGCCGGAGGCTTTAGCCTGAGAACAACGTCCTGTTATACATTCTATGAGCCTAATCTTTGAAATTATGGGCATTGTACTGTGTTTATAACTGAGCTTAACTCATTATTTTTCTCTGGATGATTTATGAACTGAATATAGAATTACTTGACTTAAGCTTTTCACTGAAAGACCACACAAGTTTATAACTGCGTTACCTACTGTTTTATAAACGTTGTAGAAACTGCGTTTATTTAAAATATTTCCATGTATTACTGTATTATTGTTATTTGTAGAGGTTATCTTATTCCTACTGAGCAAGTGGAAGCTCACCCCTGCTTTTATGCAGCAGATTACAGGTTGGCTTGGGGTTTGCATACTTGTTTTGAGTCAAGCCCCTGTTCGAGAGTTGTTAGATGACTGACTCCATGGTAGATTCTGTGATAACCCAAAAATTTTAAGACATATATTTTAGTATTTTAATAAAGTTTGGGGTGATTTGCAATTAAATAAAATGCCTACTTTATTATTCTATATAAATTGAGGTGATTTTAAAATTTGATAGAATTTGAAATTTAAACTTAAAAATAAAAATAATAATTTTGCAAACATGTCCCTTTTTCCTTTTGTTAAAACCGTGGGCAGCCCCCCCTGGTTTCTTCATTTTCATCTATGTTATGAGAGTTGAGAGAAAGAGAGATAGAATCGTGAGAGAGGGCCAAGAGAGAGAGAGAAACCGTAAGAGGAGGAGGAGCTGCCACCACCCTTGCCGGATCTTCATCCGATTTCTCCATCTTTGCTGCTCAAGAGGTGAGTTTGTGTTTATGTATTTCGAATCTCTTCTTTCTTCACATAATTTTCGGATTTGGGGAAATATGGTTTGTTGCTGCATACATGTCTGTGTTTTCACCATTTCCTCCTAGTAATTTCAAACTTTTGGGTCTTTGAAAGCTAAGTGTTGAGGTTTTGATTTAAGGATTTATTCAAACTGATTTTAGAAGTTGGATTTATAATTCTAAAAACTGTTTTTGAAGTGGGTTGAGTTCTTGGAAGCTACCTGCATGTTCGATTCTTCCATCTCTTGTTGCATGTTTGGATTTGAAAGCTTAAATGCTAGTTTTGGACTCTCGGTCATGGTTTTGTGTTGGGATGATGCTCTAAAGTTTGGTCTATAGCTGTTTTGACTTGCACGTTAGCTTTAAAGGGTTTTGATTTTTGGGTATGAGTTGTATCAACAAGGATTCATGATTGATTTTTTGTTGATTTAAATGGTTTTTCAATCATACATGGTGCAATCCGAATTTCTGGGTTTATTTTGGGGATTTTCGGGCCTTGCATATCAAACATTTATAACTTGTATTCCATTTTGAAAACTAATGAACAAATTTGAGTTGTTTTTAACTAGCATGTAATGATTTATTAGTGGAGATAGCTTATTATTTTAATTTTCTGGTTACTGTGTTGAAGGATCCATGAGCAGCAGCCATGGCTGCTCAAATAAAGCTTTGATTTTGATTTTGAATGAAATTGTTCATGGTTTAGAGATGAGTTTTGAAGGACCCAAACTGTTATACTTTTTGTTTGAGTTTCACAAATTTTATTCTTTCATTTGATGAATTTAAATGTGACTTCTGAAAACAGAGTGTTCTGTCCGTACACTTTTGGCACTCTTAGAGGCATATTTGGGCTAAACTTTCTTCACAAAAGTTGTAGGTATTTGAATTAGCTTTTCAACGAATCCGACCTTACCTCATTTGGAATTTTGTACAAATAGTTATGCCCATTTTACCGAAACCTGTTTTTCAGTGGAAATATTCTCGCCCAAACACAGTAGGTTGCTGAAATTGATGATTTTGGCCTCGCAATTGTTGGATTTGGACTTTGGCTGTTAAAGATAAATCGTAGATCTTCGAGTCGTCTTTTTAGAACACTAAAGTTTATTAATTTTCGATAACTGAGCTAGAATATATGGTTTAAATAGCAAAACTGTTTTGGAAGGGCCTAATTTCCAACCCAAACTTTAAACGCGCATATCTTTTTCATCTAATGTCCGTTTTGAACGATCTTTATATGTTCGAAAAACTTATGAAGTCTAGTTTATAAATATGATAATGTGTTGGTCAGTTTATGTTTGGAAAGATAAATATTTTTAAATACCAGATTTGCCCTTTATCATACCTTTCGTGTTCTTTGGCTTATATCTCTTAAACCTCTGGACATTTTGGACATTAAATTCTATATATAATATCTTGGCATTCTCGAGAACATGTCTTGAAAATCTTAAGGCTTTTGATTTAGTTTTCTTATGGTTTTCCTTAGTGTGGAGTTGTGTGTGTCTTGGATTAGACACCATTGGGTTCGCCTTGTGTATATTTGTGCTTTGAAATTGTTAGACCTTTAGGATAGCATTTTTGGGGTTTTTGACCTTCAAGATTCAAGAGTGAATGACTTTTAGGATTAGGTTGGTTTGCTTTAGGGATCTTAGAATCCTTTGTGCTTAAGTTTGATTCTCTCTCTTTGCTTTGTCTGTTTGTTTGTTTCTCAGTGTTGATTGGGTCCCTTGGAGGACCACTTGCATCGGGTGCATCAGGCATTGCATTAGGAGGCTCGTGGAGCCACAACGGTTGGAAAACACAATTTCTTTGAGGTAGGGATAAGTAACCTTTTTCTGTTAGTAATGATATATTTGTTTTATAACTGTTATGAGAACTCTACGTATTTCTAAACGTTCATTGAACGATATGATTCACATATGGTTGCAAACCTGGACCCTTACTTTATAACTGTTACGAGAACAATATGGATTATAAACTCTGATTTCAAATGACATGGCTTATGATGGCTATAGAACCCTGTTTACCCATTTGAACTGTAAACCTTGATTTAAGTGATATGATTTATAAATGCCGATGGACCTTGTTTCTTATTGAACTGTCAAATCAGATACATGGAATATACCTGTTTAGTGAACCATAGAATTTGTGTGGCATGTTTATGAACTATATGAAAGGTTTTGCGTGCTAATGCCTTATAAATTGTTAACTGTTTCAAATGTGGAGATGATACTTATCCACCAAATGTTTTATGAATTAAGGATAATTGAGCTATAACTAAATGGTTTTACAAATGATACATGTGGATGTTATTTTAAGAAAGCCTATTCTTGCAAATGTCTTTATGATTTAAGAAAGTGGCTTGATATACCTTTGAACTATTATCATTCCTTGGTTTCTAAATATGGTTTTGGAAACATGTCTTATATATTGATTTGAAATCGAGCTTTGGAAATGTTTGTATTCAAATGGAAACGCCTGTATAAGGGTTTCTGGTTACGGTATATTCTGGATGCCATGTGATGGATCCTGGTTCTTGATATGAGATTTTACCACGCGAGGATGTTGGCGGTGTTTCGACCTGTCTTCGGTCTTGGCCTCATCTCGGTGGACATGGCATATGATTAGTTATATATTTTTAGGACATGCATTATTATATATATTATTGTGGACTGAATTGTATCATTGGGGGTTTGGGGCCCATGGCCCTTTCGATTATGTTTTTGGGTGCGGCTGTGACTACGGTCCCCGGCCTGGTTTAGTAGTAGCCCGGTTGAGCTAAAGGCTTGTTAGCCTAGAATCAACAGCCCTATAATACAATTCAGTCCAAGTTTTGGATATGCTAGGGACCTAACGAAGTGACGCATATGCCAAATCTGGCCGAACTCCATACCGATGGGTATACTATGGACCCTGCGCGGTGACGTATAGTGCCATGCTATGGACTAGGACGTTATTTGGCTATTGTCCACATGCGATGGGGCATTCCGCATGCGAGACATATGCCTGGTTACTGGTTACTGGTTTTCTGGTTGCTGGATTCGACATTGGAGGATATAGTTTTTCACTGAAAGTCCACACAGCTTTTAAACACTGTTTTTGAACTGATTTATTAAAACCTCTGAGCTTTGGAAATATGAAATCTTTATGAATATTCCATGTATCAAAATGTTGTTATTGATGTGTAGAGGTTATATTATCCCTACTGAGCATGTTGACGCTCACCCCTGCTTTATTGCAGTACATTTCAGGTTGACTCGGGGTACATGTTTGGTTTGCATATTTTGCTGCTCTGGAAATGGTGGATAGCTGCATAGTTATTACCTGTTTTGGTCTTACATATTTCATGAGAAATTTAGTAAGTTATATTCAGTTATTTAGAATACTTTTGATCTATGATACGTCTCATTTGCCAGGGATGTTGGCAATATATTTGATTTCTTAATTGTATTATATTTGACGAATGGGTCATAATGTATGGACATGGCATTTCATTTTGTTATATATATTTATTTCTTATATCTCATGTGGAAATACGAATGAGCAGGACAGGTTGTACCTCTATCTTGACACGTGTCGACCTATCCGGAAGGGTCGGTATGGATGTTAGGTTGGGGCGTTACAGATTCCGCATTGGACCTGCATATAATTGAGATGTGTAATAATTACATCTTCTTGATTTTGGGACTTGCCACGGTTTGTGGCATTGCCTACTTGCCAGGGATGTTGGCATTATTATTATTTGATTTAGTATTATTGTATAAGACGTTTGGGACATTTGTATGAGCATAACATTTCATATAGTTAATTATGCCTATATTTCTTGTCTCTCATAAGGATATATGAATGAGCAGGTCAGGTTGTACCTCTATCTTGACACGTGTTGACCTATCCGGAAGGGTCAGTACGATTGTTAGGTTGGGGCGTTACACAACCGTCCAGCTCAGGACGGCTAGCCGTCCAAGCTAGGATGGCCACCAGGATGCTCGAGCATATTTTTTCATTTTGGAAAGTTTGAGACTTTCCCACTTGTTTTGGCCGACTTTATTTGATTTTTTTTGGATATAATTCGAAGGGTTTCAGCTTACAAACCCTAAGAGGATTGGTTTTAAGCCCTAGGATGATTTTTTAGAAGGATCAATCCCAACCATTCAAGGTTTTTAAACCCTAACTCTATAAATATACCATGATAGAGTTAGAAAGGGAGGTTCACAAGAGTTGACAAGAGGACGAAGAGGCTAGGGTTTTAGAATTTCGTTTTTATTCATCATTTTTGGGGGAGAACCAGAGGCTAAGGAAGGAAAAGGGAGGAAGAACTCAAAGCTTAGGGATTGAAAGAAAATAGCCAAGAAGGAAGAAGAAAAGGTAAAGGTTCTATCATAGTTCAATTTTTGTTGTTTTCATGTAAAATCTTCTCTTCCATCCTTATATTTTTAATATATATGATATGTATGGATTTTAGTTGTTTGCATATGACAGAATGATATAGTTGTTGCATGTTTAATGTATTTGTGGACACCCCATTTTTACCAATTATTTCTACCATATGCTTATACAAATGATCAACTCGACGAGTGGATTATTTGGTGAGAAATTGGCCAGGTAAAGACCAATCTACCTAAATTGCCCTTTTCTGAGGAAAATGACAATTCATTATTTCATGTGTACATTTGGATTGGAATCAACCCATTTGTATTGCATTTGACTTTTGAGGTGTTTTAGAACATCCCTGTAAATTTTCATGGCATTCTGATGAGAGCTCGATAGGTAATTAGGGTTTTTGCGACTTGAAGGGCATTTTCGTCATTTTTCTCGTATAATTTCCGAATGACCTTCGAATTCGAAACGGATTGTCTCATGAGGTTTATATGGATATGGGGAGTGTATTTGAAGTGTCAATTGAGCCTTTGAATGGTTGGGATAGATTCGCCCAAAATCGATCCCATGGGTAAGAATGGGCTGAATTAGGGTTTTGTTCAAATCGATCGTGAATTGGTCATTTTCACCAAAATAAAAGATTTTCAAAACATGTTTTCAAGTACCAATTTCATATTAAAACCATGTTTTTAGAAGTGGTTCAAGCCTAATTGATCAATTTTACAAAACAAAGAAGGGTCACATGACCAATTTTGACACAACCGAGTCGATTGGCTAGCTTTTTGCTAAAACCCTTGACCATGGTCAAGTATTTTTAACCCAAAAATTTTCTAAAAATGTGAATGATCAAAACACGGTCGTTTTGAGCCCTGAACCATCGAATTTGAATGAGATTTGACCAAAATATGGCCAAAATACGAAATCCCATTGAAAATGGGAAAAATTGGGAAAGTCACTAAAGTGACCGTCCTAGCTAGGATGGCCAACCGTCCAGCCCAGGACGGCTAGCCGTCCAGGCTAGGACGGCCATCAGGATGGTCGAGCCAATTTTGCAATTTTGGAATGTTTGTGACTTTCCCACTAGTTTTGGCCGATTTAATTTGATTTTTTGGAATGAATTCGAACTTGGTTCAGCTTGCAAACCCTAGGAAGATTGATCCTAAGCCCTAAGATGGATTTTAAATGGATTAATCTCCACCATTCAATGATTTAAACCCTAACTCTATAAATACACTACTATAGAGTTAGAGAGAGAGAGGTTCAGAAAAGAGAGAGAGAATTCTAGGGTTTTGAGAAAGAGGCTACAGATCTAGTTCTTCATTCTTCCACCATTGAATGAGGGAACTAAGGTGGAGAAGGAAGGAGAATGACTCAAGGCTTGTAATTTGAAGGGGGTTTGCAAAGAAGAAAGAAGAGAGGTAAATCCTCCATACAAACATTGTATATGAGTTTATTTTGTAGGAGTTTATTATGCATGTTAGAATAGGTTTCTTTCTTTTTCTTATTTATTATAGTATGCATGATTAGGGTTAGCTTTGTTATGATTTTGTATGAGTATGCATGATTTGGGTTAGCTTTTGCTGTTATTTTATGTTAGTATGCATGTTTAGGGTTCGTTAGTTTTATTTGTGATTTTATGTTAGGATGCATGCCTAGGGTTAATTAGTTTTATTATAATTTTATGTTAGTATGCATGACTAGGGTTATTGTTGTTTTGTTATGATTTTATGTATATATGCATGTTAGGGTTAGTTTTCTTGTTATTTTATGTGTGCATGCATGATTAGAAGTAGTTTTATCATTGTTTTATGTGAATATGAATGATTAGGGTTAGTTTTATTATGATTATATGTTTAGCAAGCATGTTAGGATATTTTCCATTATGATTTTATGTGGTTAGATGTGTTTAGGATTAGTTTTGTTATTATTTTATGCTAGTAATCATGTTTAGGATGAGTTTTACATTATTTTATGTGTAACCATGTATAAAATAAATGTTGATATGTTCATATTGTTTTTTGAATCTCTTAATGTTTGATTGATGGTATTAATGATGATATGAATGTGTTAATATGTTATTCTTGATATGTGATGAGTCGTGAGTCAATTTTTTATGCTTTTTATGATTATTTGAACACTTGATATCGATTTGATGGATTGAATATATAAATTGCATACGAGGGAGCGTGCGAAGGTAAGATCCTCCCCTTGTGTTTAAAAATAATTGTTTAAAGCATGTTTGTTTTTAGTTTTTTTTTTATACGTTTTGCATGGTAATTTAGTAGAGCATGTTAGATTGTATGCTAGGATGTTTATTTGTCATTTTCATGGATTAATAGTGTTTTTTAGGCTATTTTGAACATGTTTTCAAATCTGTCCATATTTGAATATATGTTTTAAAGTGGTTTAATTAACATTGTTAAGCCATATTTTTGCATGATTTTTATAGTATTTTTATAGTATATTCATGTAGAAAGCATGCTAGGTCATCTTCATCATTTTTATTCTTTGTTTTCATAATTTTTGGAGTGGTTAAAGGTTCATATTCAAATCTGTCCGGATTTGTTTATGCCCTTAAATCACTTCTAAAAATTATTTTAAGGCCAAATCCAACTTAGAAATATGTTTAGGTTCACATAGATTAATTAGTATGCATTTATGAGCATTATCATGCATTGTTAAAATCAATTTCATGTATATTTGTTCGGATTTATTTAAATTACAGCATGCATTTGCATTAGTATTTTAGGGTTTTAGACAAACTTTAGGGCTAGTTAGAGAGCCTAGGCTTAGGAAGGTCACTTGACCTTCCCTAGGACAGTCATTTGTTGTAAAGATCGTTATCAGATTTGAGTGTTTCAATTGATTTAAAAGTCTATCTTCGAGAGATTTTCTAAAAAAGATTTTGATATAATGTTTATGAAATAAACATGATTTTATGAAAGATTTGATTATTAAATGATTTTCAAAAGAATTTGAAATGTTTTAAGATTTTTACCTTGGAATGAGATTCCTCCCGATATGATTTGTTTTCTTGAAATATCTTTGAAAAAGATTTTCAATTGGAATTGAATTCTAAAGATGAGAATTATTTAGAATATTTGGATTTTATGAAAGTCTTTTAATTTGAAATGATTTCAAATAAATGATTTTGAATGAATAAAAAACTCCCGAAGCTAGAGTCTTGAATTAGGTTGAATACCTTTGATGATGTGATCGATTACAATAGGAGAGTCCTAGGGTAGTCGAACTACGTGGACTTTGATACTTGCTAGGTGATACTAGTAAGTTACGTATGCGCTAATAGGGCTCAAGTCCGCCCTAGGATGCCCGTATGGTATTCTAGGTTCTTAGGGTTTGTTTGTATTTTTTTTATTATTAATATAACTAATATAGATAATGCATTTATATTACTACTTTATTGGTTGATTTAGATTATTTAGGATTGTTTGTAATAAGAAATTTAAATAGCCCAAATAAATTAGAAGTCCTTTAATTAGGGCGAGGTGGGTGCCTACAAGTGAAAGCTTGGAACCTTCCCATGTCGTAACCTAGCCCCCGGATCCAACTCTGGTTTGTAGACTGTCTTTTCATTGAAAATGGAGTTTGTTTTGTTTAAAATAAAACATTTTTATGGTTTCCTTATTCCTTAAAAATAAGGTGGCGACTCCTTTGTTTTGTTTGTTTTCTAAAAATCCCTAATCACATCACCCGATGATGATGTGGACACCTCACAATAGCCCGTCAAAAGGCTAGTCCACAGAACTGGCGACTCCGCTGGGGATATCGAGGCCTAAACTTCATTGATTTAATTGGGCTATTTAAATTCTTAAATTAATTAAAATCAACCACTTGCATTTGTTTGATTGCATATCATTTTAGTTATATTAGTTGCATGTCATTGTGTGATAGGACGATGTTGCCTTGCCAAACGATGGTCTAGTCCTGATCCCTGTCTCCACTCGACACTAGGGCAATCATGAGGAAACCATCAACCTATTGTCAAGTACCCTTCGGGGTATATCAAAGACCAATCAGTACTGTTTGACCCACGCGGCACGCCATGTGTCACATGTGGTTAGGTATATGGATTGGTCTGCAATAGGAACCTTTGAACCCACCTTTTGCATTAGTCCATGTAGACAGCCAAGTAGGACACTCTACCCTACAGTGCTTGCACACACCTGTTATGCTGCCGAAATTTCGACACACAATTGTACTGTTATGCTGCCGAAATTCCTTTTGGTATTTAATTGTACCGTTATGCTTGACACATACCTACGCCGTTATGCTGCCAAATTCCTTTTAGCACATAATTGCATCGTTATGCTGCGGAAATTGTCCCAATTTGATGTGAGCCTTGTTTGTGAATGTTAGAACTTAAGGATACAGTACCCTTGGATAAACTTTGATATTTTTAATATAGGCCCTTTACTTTAAGGATTTTGGTCCTTAGAACGAAAAGACTATTTTGAGGATGGAAGAGAATATTCTAAAGGTACATACCCTTTTCTGTGATTAGGTTGTTTTGGTTTGTTTTGACTAAGACCTTCGATTCAATGGAAAGTGTCCCAAGAATGAAGGACTGGTCATTGGAGTTGCTCTCTGAGTCCTGTTTGGTCAGTCATGTTTTATTTCCCTATCAATGATTTTTATTTATTTCCTAATTCCTAAGGAAGTGCCTTTATGAAATAGGGAAGTGAGTTGAAATTATGATAGGACGGTTTTCTCATTTTTTTTTCTTTCTGTTTGGATAGCACCTCTTTGATAGTCTGTCAATAGGTTTTGAGTATCATGGACTCGTCTATTTTTTCTAAAAAAGCCCATTTCATGGTGTAGAATTCTTGCCTGGCGTCGTGATTCTAAAGGGCGTTTTTTCAGTATCGAACCCCCAACCACACCTACAATGGCTGACGGAGAATCCAGCACCACTGCTACAGTGTTGAATGCCCTGGCCCTTGAGACTGAACATATTAAGAAAATGTCCCAAGATAAACAGAACAATACAGATCAGCTTAGGGAGGCCCACTTAGAGAACCCGAAGAGTACCTCTGATCCACCTATCACGGCCCAAGTTGATAACAGTGCCAAGACCCAGGCAGGAGCCAAATCTAAGCCCATCAATCTAGATGGCGAGCCCAGTAGATCTAGGTTACTCTCTGGGGATCCGATCCTGTTGTCGAGTAAGGTTGAAGCCTTAGAGAAAGCCCTGAAGGGGATACGTCGGTCTGACGACATGGTTGATGTGAGGGCGATGCAACCTCTTAGAGCTGATGATGAGCTGTTGGCTCATATGTTTCATGAATCACTGAAACGGTCAGCTTCGAAGTGGTTTCTATCTTTAGATGAGACTAAGTTGAAGACATGGGAGGATGTTTGCAATGAATTCACTAATCCTTACAAGTACAACACTGAGATTGATGTGACTCGTAGGGATCTTGAGACTACTAAGCAGGAACCGAGGGAGAGTTTCTCTGCCTTCATTTCCAGATGGAGGGCGAAAGCTTCATAGATGACCCACAGGCCTACAAATGATGAGCAAGTGCAGATGGTATTGAAGAGTCTCTTGCCCATTTACAACAAGTATTTGTTCTAGCAGTATTTCCCTAACTTCAAAGCCCTTGTTATTGCTGGTACTCAAGTTGAAGATGCTCTGGTTAGTGGGGCGCTCAAGGCCGAAGAACCCTTCAGAAACCGCCAACCACCTCTCAACCGCAAACCCAACCCTGAAGTCAATACCATCGCCCAACCTATTCAAGCTACCCAACCAAATCGCTCATTCCAAGCTAGAGAGCTAACCCGCCAGTTCACCAATCTATACATGTCCCTAGAACGTGTCCTTGAGAAATTGAAGGCACGTGGTCTCCTTACTCCTTTGGAACCCCGGCCTCTTCCAGATCATTTGCCCAGAAATTTCAAAGAAAATGAGTATTGTCAGTTCCACCAATCTAAGGGCCATCACACCAACCAATGCATGCGCCTTCGCCATGAAATCCAAGACCTCATTGACAAGAAAGTCATTGCCCTACCAAATCCACCAAGTCAACCAAATGTCACCAGTAATCCTCTCCCAACCCATGCTGTACCACCGCCAGCTCAAATCAATGCCTTGGGCCTCGACGACCCAAAAATTCGTCACCCAATCCGCCCATATATCCCACTCAAAACTACCTTAACCGAAGCCTTTTACCAAGCCCGATCCCAATGCCTCATTACCCCACTCATACCCCGTTTCTGTAAACCTTTTTGCCAGTACCACAACATATTTGGGCATGACACAGAAAATTGCAGTCTTAGGGAAACTGGTTCAGGATCTACTTGACTATGGGGAATTGTATCAGTATGAAAAACCTAAGCAACCTGAAGTTCTCGAAGAAGCTCCTAGAAGTGGGAATTCTCAACGTCAATTGAAGGAGAGGTATCTAGCGGGAGACCCGAAGGTCGGATTGTTAGGAAAGTTGAGTGGCAAGTTTGATTATTATGTGCTCTATTCATCGAGAAAGATTTCTGATGAACCTATCATTCCAACGGGGTGGGATGATTTGCTTGCAGAAGTTGAACCAGTTATTCCTTCTTCACCTGAAGAGTTGAGTCAGAATATCTTGCGGGAACAGTTTGAGAATAGGACCTCTGCAGTTGCTAAGGTCACCGGAGAAGACGGAGAAGTTGTCTACCATGCTACTTACCATAGATCCCCATGGGTTGATTCCCACAAATGGCCACTGTTGCTAGTGATTTGATCGGTATGATTGAATGGGAGGATCTCATGAGCACACCTGAGACGATGGAGAATCTGTGGGCTAGTGATAAGGAAGTAGACCATCTGACTCGAGGCGGACGCCATTTCAAGCCAGCTCATTTGGAAGCCAGTAATCCGTTGGGGGAATTAGAGAAGGGTCAGCGATCAGATGTCATAGAAGAAGAGGAAGAGATACTGAAACAGTTGAAGAGAACACAGGATAACATTACCATTTGGGGATTACTTATGGCTTCACAGAAACACAGGCAGACGGTGCTTCAGTTGCTCAATCAGGTGCAGGTTCCTATTGATACGTCCCCTGAGGGTTTGGTAGGTTTGGTAAATCCGGTTCATCATGGACCGTCCATCTCATTTACTGAATCTGACTTACCCGAGAGTGGGAGTAATCATCTGCAGGCTTTATACATCACAGTAGATGTCATGGAAAGAGAGTTCCCTCAGTTTTAGTTGACAACGGGTCAACATTGAATGTATGTCCACTCAGTACTACTACTACATTGGGGATTGAACCATCTGAATTTTCGCCATCAGGACAGACTGTCAGGGCTTATGACAACACTCGCAGAGAAGTTGTGGGAATGGTGACTCTTCTAGTTGTTATTGGGCCAGTTGAATTCAAAATTGATTTTCAGATCCTAGATGTGCCAGCCAGTTTTAATCTGCTTTTGGGAAGACCGTGGATTCATCCGACCGGGGCTGTACCGTCATCACTTCACCAGAAAATCAAGTTTCCACACCAGGGATCAGTGGTCACTTTGAAGGGAGATATGGAAATGAACATAAATAGTCGAGTGCCAATCTGTGAGATCAACCAGGAGTCATCAGAAGTGTTATTGTCAGGGTTTGAGTATGTACAAGCTATTGAAGGTGATCCAGAGCAGAAAGAGTGATACCTCTCAATTATAATCCTCATGGGAATTTGTATGTAGGACAGATTATGAAAGGAATGGGATTCTTCCCTGGAATGGGATTGGGCCGAAGGTTGCAAGGCATCGCTGAAGTTTTGAAGTACCCGTCTGTTATCCATCCTTATGGGCTAGGCTATCAACCCACTAAGGAAGATAAGAAGAAAATGGCTCAAAAGAAGAAAGAGAAAGACTCAACGAGGGCGAAAGGACGAACCCCTGATTCAACCCTTGAGCCATACAACTTTGAATGGGGCTTTCGTCAAGGAGGGTGATGACTTTCCCTATTATGGTTTCCCTGAACCGTACTACCTTGAGGATCAGAAGATCAGTGTACCTGGGTTTGAGATTTTCTTCGGTGATGAATGGTGCTCTCTTACTGCTTCAGTGGATGATGATATTGTTACTAGTGAGACCCGTAAGAAAGAAAAGGATTGGGTTGAAGACCTTGATGCTGGTGCCATGATAGATATGTTCAAGCAGGCGGTTCTATGTCTCGAATTGCATACTTATGAAGTCGAGGTGATCTATCCAATTGAACCTACAACTCCACCTTTACCAAACTGGGGCTTTGAAGATTGTCCTTTCATCCATGATTGTGAGGAGATCAAGTCACTTCCATCTGATGATAACTTGTAGATGTCTTCAGTAGAATAGGATTTCCCTGCTTTCTTTGTAGTAGTATAGGATTTCCTTGTTTCCAATAAAAATCTCGACCTCATTTAAGGAGGTACGAGTGTCAGTTTGTTTCATCTTCTGTGTTCTGCTATTCAACTTTCAATTAATAAAAGAAGTATTCATTCTCTTCTCATCTCTCTTGCAGTGTCTCTTTTTTATCATCATTGGATTTGTATGGCATGAACATAGACCCGCGAGAGGATGTTCCTTCTGAGCTCGACGAGCAATATGGAAAGAGGCACACTCAACCTAACATGGATGAATTAATTTCAATCAATTTAGGGACGGATGAATCACCTAAAATAATTAAAATTGGATCAACACTGTCGCCGCAAGAGAGAGAATCATTGGTAGAGGTATTGAAAGAGAACATTGAAGCTTTTGCATGGTCGTACCAAGATATGCCAGGCATTGATCCCAACATTGTGCAACAGTTCATCCCCACTGATCCGAACATGAAGCCGGTCAAGCAGAACCTGCGGAGAATGAAGCCAGAATGGGCCTTGAAGGTTAAGGATGAGGTGGTCAAGCAGATAAACGCCGGTTTTTTGCAAGTAGTGGAGTACCCAGAATGGTTAGCTAACATCGTTCCAGTGCCTAAGAAGGATGAGAAAGTACGAATGTGTGTTGATTTCAGAGATCTCAATAAGGCGTGTCCTAAGGATGATTTCCTTCTGCCTCATATAGATGTATTGGTTGACAACACTGCTGGCCATGCACTCTTATCTTTTATGGATGGTTTTTCGGGTTACAACCAGATCAAAATGGCTTCTCAAGATATGGAAAAGACAGCTTTCATCACACAATGGGGGACATTTTGTTATCGGGTTATGCCCTTCGGCCTTAAGAATGCTGGCACGACATACCAAAGGATGGCTACCACACTGCTGCATGATTTGATTCACAAAGAGGTTGAAGTATTGTGGATGACATGATTGTGAAGTCTGTAGATAGGGAAGGACATCTAGTTGCTTTGAAGAAGTTCTTTGAAAGAATCATCAAGTACAAGCTGCGTCTGAACCCCCCTTAGAAATGTGCCTTTGGAGTGACTGCTGGAAAGTTGCTTGGTTTTATGATCACACAGAGGGGGATAGAAGTAGATCCGGGGAAAATCAAAGTCATCATGGAGATGCGACCACTAAAGACAGAAAAGGAAATCCGGGGATTTTTGGGAAGAATTCAGTTTATCAGCCGTTTCATAGCTCAGTTGACGATTATCTGCGAGCTGATTTTCAAGCTGCTAAAGAAGGATGTACTGACTAAGTGGAATGAGGAATGTCAAGAGGCATTTGATACCATCAGAAGGTATTTGAGCAACCCACCAATACTGGTTCCCCCGCGACAAGGTGAACCGTTATTACTCTACTTAACTGTCACCGAAACCGCGATGGGAGTTATGTTAGCCCAATATCTTGAAGAATCCTTGAAAGAGAATGCCATCTACTACCTCAGCAAGAAGATGACGGATTATAAAGTGAACTATAGTGCTTTGGAAAAGACATGCGTGGCATTGGTATAGGCAACTCAAAAGCTTCGCCATTACTTGATGTCTTTCCAAGTACTCTTGATCAGTACAATGGACCCATAGAAGTATCTGCTTGAGAAGCCTGCTTTGTCCTATAAAACAGCGCGGTGGTTATTGTTATTGTCAGAATTCGACATTCAGTATGTACAGCAGAAATCAGTAAAAGGAAGAGCTATAGCAGAGCACCTGGCAGAATGTGCTACTTTACAAGCAGACAATGGCAATTACCAGTTTCCAGATGAAGAAATCCTTGTGGTAAAGAAGAAGGTGTGGAAAGCGCATTTTGATGGAGCATTGAATAGGAAAGGATGTGGTATAGGAGTTGTCTGGAAACGCCAGAAGATGTGATGATACCTGTGGCAGTGAAACTGAGCTTTAAGGCAACCAACAACATAGCTAAATATGAAGCTTGCATTCTAGCTTTAGAATCAGCATTAGCCTTGGGAGTAGAAGAGCTTTAAGTGTATGGAGATTCAGCCCTTATCATATTCCAGACTAGAGGGGAATGGAAGACTAAGGATGAGAAGTTGCTGCCATATCACGATTATCTAGAGACACTGGTGAAAGAATTCCGCCAAATAAAATTATTTTACCTGTCTAGGCAAAAGAACAAGTTTGCGGAAGCCTTAGCCACTCTAGCATCCATGGCAGAGATCCCAATAGAAGGGGGATTAGCACCAATGATCATTGAATCTATAGAAGAACCCATCTACTGTTGCGCCCTAAGGGAAGGAGAACAAACGACGGGAAGCCGTGGTATCACGATATTCAGCAGTACTTAGAAAAGGGGAGTATCCGCCAGAAGCATCCTATGTTGATCGAAGAACTTTGAGAAGGTTGGCTAGCCAGTTCATCTTGTGCAGTGGAAGATTGTATAAAAGGTCTTTTGATGGTGTCCATCTCTTGTGTGTAACAGAAGATGAAGCAGAGCAGATTATTCAGGAAATACATTAAGGGGCTGGGGCTCCACATATGAATGGGTATATGCTTACGAAGAAGATTTTGAGATTGGGTTACTATTGGTTGACCTTAGAAAGTGATTGTGCTAAACATATTAAGAAATGCCATAAGTGCCAGGTGTTTGCAAGTGGTAAGCATCAGCCATCCATGCCACTCACTACCATGTTATCACCATGGCCATTTGCAACATGGGGCATTGATATCATCGGCAAGATCACTCCTGCTGCCTCGAATGGGCACGAGTACATACTGGTAGCCATTGATTACTTTACCAAGTGGGTAGAAGCAGCGTCGTACAAGACTTTGAATGCTAAGCAGGTTACCAAGTTCATACAGTGTAACATCATCTACCGGTATGGAGTGCCACGTGAGTTTATTTAAGACAATGGGCAACATTTCAAAAAAGAGACTGAGGAGCTTCTTAAGAAATATGGTATAGTACATCACCATTCCTCTCCTTATCGTCCGCAGACTAATGGAGCAGTAGAGGCAGCTAACAAGAATTTAAAGACCATTTTGAAGAAGACCACTGATACGTACAACGATTGGCATGAGAAATTGCCTCTGGCATTGTGGGGCTATCGCACATCCATTAGGGCGTCAACTGGGGCTACGCCTTATTAATTAGTGTATGGTATGGAAGCAGTGTTACCAATTGAGTTAGAAATACCTTCACTAAGGGTAGTTATGGAAAGCCAACTAGCAGAAGTCGATTGGATGAGGGATAAATATAAGCAGCTGTCACTAATTGACGAGAAGAGATTGAAAGCTCTATACCATATTCAAGGTTATCAGAGAAGAATAGCTCGAGCATTTAATAAGAGAGCTAAAAACAGGGGCTTAAAGAAAAGGGATTTAGTGCTCAAAGAAATTAGAATGTTGATTCACGATCCAAGAGGGAAGTTCAAGCCAATTGGGTGGGACCCTACATCATCAAAGAGATATTATCAGGCGGAGTCGTGCGTCTTATGGACATAGATGGGATCGAATTCTCTCAGCCTACCAATTTGGATCAATTGAAAAAGTATCATGTATATATATATATATAAAAGAAAAGCCCGCTAGGTAGAAAACCTGAAAAGACTGCTTAGGCAAAAATTAGGGCAAGAGCTCGCTAGGTAGAGAACCTGTAAAGGCTGCCTAGGCAAAAAGTAGAGCATTAAAAAAAAATGCTTTTCAATTGATCCATGAACTACAAGGACCTGATTCTCCAAGTATTCAAAATAAGAAAGTTGAAAGTTTTATGAGAAAAAGATATTAAAAAATATGGAGATATATAGGCAGCCCATAAAGTCACCTTGGGTGCGGTCCAATTCTTTAAGTCAAAACAACCCTGTATTCGATTTCAATTGTAATTGTTTGAAGTGATTTATTCAAAACTAAAAAGGTAGAATTCTTTTATTCATGAAATGAAAAGAAACCTTTCAAAGGTCTATTACATGCCATATGATTCTAATTTCATTCATTCTAAATAATAAAAAGCATGGGAAATATGTTTCAAAAGTTCATCAAATCCTTCGTTTCTTCCCTGAAGTTTCTTCAGAGTCATCATCTCTTCTTCTCTTGTAAAGTACTACTTGTAAAGCATTAGCTGGAGTGACAAAGTGCCCCCTCGCTCTTCAGATGAGAGACTTTCAATAAGCCCTGAAATCCTAGCCTTCCTTTCTTGTCCCCGAGTACCTATATCCTGAGATAACCATTGTTTATGAACCTCATCCTATTCAAAAGGCCCATGAGAGAAATCAATGTGAGTTGTGCGCAATACAGATGGCCACCTTGACATCAAAGCCTTTACCACCGATGGAGAGATCGCCTTGGAAGTGTAAGTATGCTCTGAGAGAGATGGAATTGTCTGTTTGGTCCCCATTTGGCGAAGCAGTCGGGTTGCCCAATAGAAAGAGGTACGCTTCAAACCTACCAAAATTACAGCAGAATAACCTGGAGAACGGAACAGATAATGGCCAAAACAGCTCCAGTCATGCACATACCATTCGATGTCATTCCAAGAGAGAGCAGAAAGAAAAATCAACCATTCTAGTAAAGCACGCTCTCCAGGAAGGGTAATGGCACGGCGATGATATGAAGCATGGTAAGAAGTACCAGTGGAAGGAGCAATGAATTTGAGCCTCTCGATTAACCACATTTGCAGTAGAATGGGGCTACCTTCAAAAGGAACCTTGGGGTCGGAGTGCAGTTTGTCTAAACCGTTTAGAGTTTCGGTGAGGACCATGGGCATCATGTTTTGTGATGTAGAAAGGGGTAAAATTAGTTCACACAGTTCTAATGGAACCAAGAAAGAGCCAGTACAGAAGAAAAATTGCCCGAAAAGGCATAAAACTAAGGCATGTTGAACGGGCCGTAAAGTGGTGAATTGATTCAAGCCGGGGTGAAGAAAAGAAGTAGCTAGTTTTAGAAGATTAAGGTTGGTACATTCGATGAATGAAGAAGCATCTCCTTCAGTGATCTCAAGAAGAGAAGCGAGAGTTGTTGTCTACTTACGCCGAATCTGTGGGAAGATGAAAGGTCCTTTCAGTGGAACAGACATGATCGGGCAAAATTCCTCCAACAGTGGGCATATTTATTTAGTGCCGAAGTTGAAAACATGAATTGTAGGGTCCCAAAAGTGGCTTGCAGCAATGAGAAACATGGTTTCTATCTTGATTTGTTAAAGAGAAAAGCATGCATTCAAGTTGAAGCGAGCAAACTCTTTTTTGTCTTCCTTTATCATTCTCGCCATGAATATTTTCAAAACCTGGGGGAGAGCCTCCATGATGCTTAAAACTATTGTAGAATGGTTGTAGAGGCTGCTAAGGGTTCCTTTTTATAGGCCTAGGTCAGGTTTAAAGAGAAATTAGAAACTAAAAAGACCAAAAATTGGAAACTGCTCAAAATAGGCAATATAAGGCGGGCCATTACAGCCAACCGTCCTGGCTTGGATGGTCACCAGGATTTATCCGCCCATTTTGCCCATTTTGCCAATTTTCGACTTTTTTTTGAGTTTTTGTGCATTCGGGGCCCCGATTTTGATTTTTGTTGACTTCGTTGCTATTTACAAATTTTAAAACATTGGTATTAGTTCAATCATGATCAAAAGTGAGAGAATTAATAGCAGTGAATGAGTTTTAACAGTGCACATACACTTTTAAAAAGAAGAAAATTCATTTTTGGCACAAATGTTTGCAAAATACATAGGATTTTCAAAGTGAAACCCCATGTCTCATAAAAGATTGGTCAATGTCTTCGAGAGCTCCTCCTTATCCCTCTGCTAGATCCCTCGCCAGCTGAAGAAACACGTGGTGGGTCAGGTGCCTGAAACGGTGTTCACGGTTTGATCAGTTTGTGAGAAGGGAAGGAAAATGAATTTGAGAATGTGATATGAAGTTACCCGTTGACGAGTGAGAGCGGAAGTCCTTAAGCTCATCCTGCGAAGGTCACGCCTCATGGCAGTGGTAAGATCGATGTAATCCTGGCAATACTCTCGAGGAACCTATCAAGAAGGAAATGATGTCAGTGTATCTGTGGGCATGCATGTGTAGTTCTTTGATTCAGTGGAAGACTTACTTGTTCATAAGATTGATCTATGTGATATCCCTCATCGACTGAAGGTCGTGAAATAGTAGAAGTCACGAAGTTATCTTCAACTATTAGCTCTATATTCCAGTCTGCAGGCTGTAAGGCAGGAGGCCTATTTGTGTCTTGATCATCATTACTAGCAGCAGCTCTAGAGCTTTGACCCCGGGAATGGCGACTCTGTGGACATAAAGATGAAGTTTTGTGATTGCATTTACAGGGATGAAAGAAAGCATTCTCAAAAGTCATACCCTTTCAGGAAGTTCTCCAGTCGCCAAGTGGCGAATCAAGAACTGTTGACAGAAGACCTCATAACTCGCATCAGAGAAAAGGAAAGCGGAAAGATCCACTCCTCTCTTGGACTCTAATAAGGCATCACCCTTCAGTTTATCAGTGTGACGCATATTTGCAGGAGGCAGAAAAGGCACCCTAGCTGCATCCATGTTTCCATAGACTTGGTAACAGACTCTCTCACCCAAGTACCAATATCTGCCAGCAGGCCCCTCAAAAAAGATTCGCCTATGTGTCAGGAGTATGCTTTGCGTGTGGGGGAAGCCAAAGTAGTCCTCCAAATACCCCATGGTCCCAGTTCACCTGAAGATTATGAAGAGTATGAGAGTTTAATTTGGAAGATTTAAGAGAGACAATGGTTTGAGATTTTACCTGTTCTGCAGTGAAACCAGTAAGGATAGCCTTGGCAGTGGCATAATCATACCTATGGAGGTTGGATTTTTTCCTGTGGCATGGATCAAAGTGAGCTAGAAATGACCATTAGTTAACCCCCTCTTTCAAGAGAGGACAACCAAGACCCAGGTAGATGAAAGCCCATACCTGCATGAAAGAAAGATCAAGAAATTGACAAAGATATAGAGAGATTTTATTAAAAGACACCAGATGAAATCAGTACCTGCCATATGAAAGCCAAGCCGCTGAAGTCTTGAGCAGCATTTTGTGATTTGTCACTCATGGAGTGGTACATGGTCGCTAATGCCGCTCCACCCCAGTCGTATAGGTGAACATTATCCATATCCTCCAAACTCTTCAAGAAGCCTAGAGGGGCTATGTCCTGTATACCTGCAAAGAAAGTGCATGAAAGCAGATACAGAATGAATGCTCGGGCAATATCTTCGGGTTCCCCTTTCTCCTCTTCACTTTGAATGCTGAAATGATGATAGAGCCAAGAGCGCCTGCCTCCTTTTTTGGTTAAAGGAACGTCTTTGACGCCCAGGATATTTAGCAAGTACTCTTCATCGGTGTGAGCTTCTTCATAAAAAGCGAGTGGCTGGCCTCCAATAGGAAGTCCTGTTATCATGGTGAAATCGAGTAGGGTCATGGTCCTTTCCTCGAACCCGAAATGAAATGTGTTGGTGGTATCCCACCAGAGTTCAGATAGAGCTATCATGGCCATTCTATCCATGTTGTCAAGCCAGAGAGAATCCAAGAAGAACTTGAAGCCTGCCTGCTCTACAATGGCCTTGGCTTGAGGTTGACGTGTCTCCATTAATTCCCACCATTTGATCAGTTTACCCAGGGAATATCATGTGCGAATTTCAAAAAATTGGGCTGCATAAGCACATTTGTGTTATATTCACATCAATGCAAATGTTGTTATTTCTAAAGGACCTTTGATTCGAATGCAATGCAAGCATGATTATTGATTTACATATCATGAAATGAAGTGAATTCTTTATGTTTTAAATGAGCTAAAATGATCAATACATTTTCAAAAGGTTTTTACAAAAAGATGTGTGCATGTTGTATGATACAATTCATTATCAAAGGCATGGGTGGTGTCACCAAAATTCGAAGTGTTTCAAATTCAAAATTGATGGTGTTTTAATCAAATTAAACATCATAGAAAATTTTTGAGATGCTTTACTTGACATGAAATGACTTGTAAAGAAGAAAATGGATGATGGTGCCATTTAGGCATTATATCAAACATATGATATGCATATTTTCAAATGTAATTGATCATGGCAAATACTTTCTAAAATCCTACAAAAATCATTGAAATATGATTAGGATATGTTTGATTTGAAAAATCAAAGTTTACTTCATTGAGGCATTTCATCAAACACTTGGTGTGCACCATTGACAAGCTTGTGAAGCTATAAAATGGGGCTCCCATGCTTTTTCCCAAAAGTTATAATGATATGAAAATCAACAATCACAACATGCAAACAAGCATTTCTATTCAATCAATTGCATATGAATCAAAAGTTATTGATGATGTTTAACTTACATTGTCTTTGGAGTGAATATACGAAAGATGTGTTCTAGGCTCCAAAAGTAGAGATGGTGGATGAGAGTCTCCATATGATGGTGCCTTGTATCTAGCCTTGACTTCCAAGAATGGATACTTTGAATAGGGTGGAGGAGATTGATTTATATCCATCTTTGAAGAAAGTCAAGTATATATGTGAGAAGTGGAGAGGTTCACACCAAATGAAAACAAGTTGAAGAACTTTGAGAGATGATGATTTTGTGTTGACAAAGGTATGAACCAATGTTTGGTTGGGTTTATGATGATTGATGATCAAGAGTGAGAGTTTTAGAGCAAGATAGGCTAGAAATGCTTAGAAGGAGCATGAAAGAGCATACATGAGCATAAGGGGGGGTTTTAAAACAAAATTTTGGGGTCACACTTGGTTAGGACGGCCAACCGTCCAGCCCAGGACGGCCAGCCGTCCAGGCTAGGACGGCCACCAATGTGCCCCTCTTTGATTTTCTCAAAATTTGATTTTTTGATCGAATTTTTTCAAAATTAGTTCATGTTTTGCATGAAAATTATCACTAAATGATGATTTTGGATGATGATTTTGAATGATGATTTTGAAATGATGATTTTGAAAACATTGTATATGGGAGAAGTACCATATAATTGAGGATGTGTTCATATGGGAGGTGTACCATATGAACAATGAGTTTGAAGTTGTTTTATGTGAGACATAAAATAACGATTTGAATTGTCTTATATGATTTGAAATTATTTTATGTGAAACATAAAATGACGAGGTGGGATTATTTTATGTGAAACATAAAATAATGCCTTATATGGGAGATGTATCATATAATTGATGATAGATTCATATGGGAGAGGTACCATATGAACAATGAATTTGGATTGTTTTATGTGAAACATAAAATAATGTGTTTAAAATATTTCATGTGAGACATGAAATGGTGATGTGAAATTATTTTATGTGAAACATAAAATAATGATCTTTATATGGGAGATGTACCATAGAGAATGATGATTTTGAAGATTTATATGGGAGATGTACCATATAATTGATGATATGTTCATATGGGGGATGTACCATATGAACGATGAATTTGGATTATTTTATGTGAAACATAAAATAATGTGTTTAAAACGTTTCATGTGAGACATGAAATGATAAGTTTGAATTGTTTTATGTGAAACATAAAAATAATGGTTTGAAAATGTTTATATAAGATAAGTACTATATAAATAATAATTCTTATGGGAGATGTACCATAGGAATAATGAGTCTGGACTATTTTATGTGAGAGAAGTATCACATAAGATGATAATTTGTATGTGTTTATGTGAGAGAAGTATCGCATAAGATGATAATTTGTATGTGTTATGTGAGAGGAGTATCACATAAAATGATGATTTGTGTATGCTTATGTGAGTAAAATATCACATAAATTGCCCTTTTCTAAGGAAAAGGACAATTCATTATTTCATGTGTACATTTGGATTGGAATCAACCCATTTGTATTGCCTTTGACTTTTGAGGTGTTTTAGAACATCCCTGTAAATTTTCATGGCATTCTGATGAGAGCTCGATAGGTAATTAGGGTTTTTGCGACTTAAAGGCATTTTCGTCCTTTTTCTCTTATAATTTCCGAATGACCTCCGAATTCGAAACGGATTGTCTCATAAGGTTTATATGGATATGGGGAGTGTATTTGAAGTGTCAATTGAGCCTTTGAATGGTTGGGATAGATTCGCCCAAAATCGATCCCACGGGTAAGAATTGGCTGAATTAGGGTTTTGTTCAAATCGACCGTGAATTGGTCATTTTCACCAAAATGAAAGATATTCAAAACATGTTTTCAAGTACCAATTTCATATTAAAACCATGTTTTTAGAAGTGGTTCGAGCCTAATTGATCAATTTTACAAAACAAAGAAGGGTCACATGACCAATTTTGACACAACCGAGTCGATTGGCTAGCTTTTTGCTAAAACCCTTGACCATGGTCAAGTATTTTTAACCCAAAAATTTTCTAAAAATGTGAAGGATCAAAACACGGTCGTTTTGAGCCCTGAACCATCGAATTTGAATGAGATTTGACCAAAATATGACCAAAATACGAAATCCCATTGAAAATGGGAAAAATTGGGAAAGTCACTAAGGTGACCGTCCTAGCTAGGACGGCCATCAGGATGGGCGAGCCAATTTTGCAGTTTTGGAATGTTTGTGACTTTCCCACTTGTTTTGGCCGATTTAATTTGATTTTTTGGAATGAATTCGAACTTGGTTCAGCTTGCAAACCCTAGGAAGATTGATCCTAAGCCCTAGGATGGATTTTAGATGGATTAATCTCCACCATTCAATGATTTAAACCCTAACTCTATAAATACACTACTATAGAGTTAGAGAGAGAGGTTCAGAAAAGAGAGAGAGAATTCTAGGGTTTTGAGAAAGAGGCTACAGATCTAGTTCTTCATTCTTACACTATTGAAAGAGGGAACTAAGGTGGAGAAGGAAGGAGAATGACTCAAGGCTTGGAATTTGAAGGGGGTTTGCAAAGAAGAAAGAAGAGAGGTAAATCCTCCATACAAACATTGTGTATGAGTTTATTTTGTAGGAGTTTATTATGCATGTTAGAATAGGTTTCTTTCTTTTTCTTATTTATTATAGTATGCATGATTAGGGTTAGCTTTGTTATGATTTTGTATGAGTATGCATGATTAGGGTTAGCTTTTGTTGTTATTTTATGTTAGTATGCATGTTTAGGGTTCGTTAGTTTTATTTGTGATTTTATGTTAGGATGCATGCCTAGGGTTAATTAGTTTTATTATAATTTTATGTTAGTATGCATGACTAGGGTTAGTTCTATTTGTGATTTTATGTATGTCTAGGGTTATTGTTGTTTTGTTATGATTTTATGTATATATGCATGTTAGGGTTAGTTTTCTTGTTATTTTATGTGTGCATGCATGATTAGAAGTAGTTTTATCATTGTTTTATGTGAATATGCATGATTAGGGTTAGTTTTATTATGATTATATGTTTAGCAAGCATGTTAGGATATTTTCCATTATGATTTTATGTGGTTAGATGTGTTTAGGATTAGTTTTGTTATTATTTTATGCTCGTAATCATGTTTAGGATGAGTTTTTCATTATTTTATGTGTAAGCATGTTTAGAATAAATGTTGATATGTTCATATTGTTATTTGAATCTCTTAATGTTTGATTGATGGTATTAATGACGATATGAATGTGTTAATATGTTATTCTTGATATGTGATGAGTCGTGAGTCAATTTTTTATGCTTTTTATGATTATTTGAACACTTGATATCGATTTGATGGATTGAATTATTAAATTGCGTACGAGGGAGCGTGCGAAGGTAAGATCCTCCCCTTGTGTTTAAAAATAATTGTTTAAAGCATGTTTGTTGTTAGTTTTTTTTTTTATACGTTTTGCATGGTAATTTAGTAGAGCATGTTAGATTGTATGCTAGGGTGTTTATTTGTCATTTTTCATGGATTAATAGTGTTTTTTAGGCTATTTTGAACATGTATTCAAATCTGTCCAGATTTGAATATATGTTTTAAAGTGGTTTAATTAACATTTTTAAGCCATATTTTTGCATGATTTTTATAGTATTTTTATAGTATATTCATGTAGAAAGCATGCTAGGTCATCTTCATCATTTTTATTCTTTGTTTTCATAATTTTTGGAGTGGTTAAAGGTTCATATTCAAATCTGTCCGGATTTGTTTATGCCCTTAAATCACTTCTAAAAATTATTTTAAGGCCAAATCCAACTTAGAAATATGCTTAGGTTCACATAGATTAATTAGTATGCATTTAGGAGCATTATCATGCATTGTTAGGATCAATTTCATGTATATTTGTTTGGATTTATTTAAATTACAGCATGCATTTGCATTAGTATTTTAGGGTTTTAGACAAACTTTAGGGCTAGTTAGAGACCCTAGGCTTAGGAAGGTCACTTAACCTTCCCTAGGACAGTCCTTTGTTGTAAAGATCGTTATCAGATTTGAGTGTTTCAATTGATTTAAAAGTCTATCTTCGAGAGATTTTCTAAAAAAGATTTTGATATAATGTTTATGAAATAAACATGATTTTATGAAAGATTTGATTATTAAATGATTTTCAAAAGAATTTGAAATGTTTTAAGATTTTTACCTTGGAATGAGATTCCTCCCGATATGATTTGTTTTCTTGAAATATCTTTGAAAAGGATTTTCAATTGGAATTGAATTCTAAAGATGAGAATTATTTAGAATATTTGCATTTTATGAAAGTCTTTTAATTTGAAAGATTTTAAATAAATGAATTTGAATGAATAAGAAACTCTCGAAGCTAGAGTCTTGAATTAGGTTGAATACCTTTGATGATGTGATCGATTACAATAGGAGAGTCCTAGGGTAGTCGAACTACGTGGACTTTGATACTTGCTAGGTGATACTAGTAAGTTACGTAGGCACTAATAGGGCTCAAGTCCGCCCTAGGATGCCCGTAGGGTATTCTAGGTTCTTAGGATTTGTTTGTATTTTTTTTATTATTAATATAACTAATATAGATAATGCATTTATATCACTACTTTATTTGTTGATTTAGATTATTTAGGAATGTTTGTAATAAGAAATTTAAATAACCCAAATAAATTAGAAGTCCTTTAATTAGGGCGAAGTGGGTGCCTACAAGTGAAAGCTTGGAACCTTCCCACGTCGTAACCTAGCCCCCGGATCCAACTCTGGTTTGTAGACTGTCTTTTCATTGAAAATGGAGTTTGTTTTGTTTTAAAATAAAACATTTTTATGGTTTCCTTATTCCTTAAAAATAAGGTCGTGACTCCTTTGTTTTGTTTGTTTTCTAAAAATCCCTAATCACATCGCCCGATGATGATGTGGACACCTCACAATAGCCCGTCAAAAGGCTGGTCCACAGTATTTTGCATGCTAGAATAGGTTGTGTTATTTTTAATATAGGGTATAATATGTTCAATATGTTTAGGAATAGTTTTGTTATGATTTTATGTAAACAAACATGTTTAGAGTTAGTTAGTTTAATTATGATTGTATGTTAGCAAGCATGTTAGGATGTTTTTTATTGTGATTTCATGTGATTAGATGTGATTAGGGTTAGCTTTATTATTATTTCATCCGATTAGATGTGATTAAGGTTAGCTTTATTGTCATTTTATGTGAGTAAGCATGATTAGGGTTAGTTTTGTTATGATTTCATGTGATTAGATGTGATTAGGGTCAGCTTTGTTATGATTTTTATGTGAATATGCATGATTAGGGTTAGCTTTGTTGTTATTTCGTGTGTGTAAGCATGTCTAGGGTACGTATTAATATGTTTATATAATCGTTGGAATCTTTGATGTTCGATTGATGATATTAATGATTATGTGAATAAGTTAATATGTTATTTTGCTTGGCATGTGATGAGTCTTGAGTCATTATTTTTATGTTTTTATAATTATTTAAACACTTGTCATGGATTTGATGGTTTGAATATATAAATTGCGTACGAGGGAGCGTGCAAAGTTAAGATCCTCCCCTTGTGTTTAAAATAATTGTTTAAGCATATTTTTGTGTATTTTTGATATGTTTTGCATGATTCTTATAGTATGTTCATAGTATATTCATGTAGAAAGCATGTTAGGCCATCTTCACATTTTTTTATTCTATGTTTTCATGGTTTTTAGAGTGGTTTAAGGTTCATACTCAAATCTGTCCGGGTTTGTTTATGTCCTTAAATCGCTTCTAAAAATTATTTTAGGGCCAAATCCAACTTAGAAATATGCTTAGGTTCACATAGTTCAATTAGTATGCATTTAGGAACATTTTCATGCATGGTTAGAATTGATTTTATGAATGTTTGATTAATTTATTTAAAATTCCAGCATGCATTTGCATTAGGATTTTAGGATTTTAGACTAACTTTAGGGCTAGTTAGAGACCCTAGGCTTAGGAAGGTCACTTGACATTCCCTAGGACTGTCCTTTGTTGTAAAAATCATTATCTGATTTGAGTATTATAGTTGATTTAAGAGTCTATCTTCGAGGGATTTTCTAAAAAGATTTTAATGTGATTTTTATGAAATGAACATGATTTTTATGAAAAATTTGATTATTAATTGATTTTTGAAAGAATTTGAAATGTTTTAAGATTTTTATCTTGGGATAAGATTCTCCCAATATGATTTGTTTTATTGAAATATCTTTGAAAAAGATTTTCAATTGGAATTGAATTCTAAAGATGAGAATCGTTTAGAATATTTTGATTTTAAAATAAAAGGTCTTTTAATTTGAAATAATTTCAAATAAATAAAAACTCTCAAAGCTAGAGTCATGACTTAAGTTGAAATACTTTTAATGATGTGATCAATTACAATAGGAGAGTCCTAGGGTAGTCGAACTACGTGGACATTGATACTTGCTAGGTAACACTAGTGAGTTTTGTAGGCGCTAATAGGGCTCAAGTCCGCCCTATGATGCTAGAAGGGTGTCCTAGGTTTTTAGGGTTTGTTTGTATTCTTTTTTTATTATTACTATTAATATAGATTATTGCATTTAAACCTCTATTTCGTTGGTTGATTAGATTATTTAGGATTGTTTGCATTAAGAATTTTAAATAGCCCAAATGAATTAGAAGTCCTTTAATTAGGGCGAGGTGGGTGCCTACAAGTGAAAATTTGGAACCTTCCCATGTCGTAACCTAGCCCCTGGATCCATCTCTAGTTCGCAGACTGTCTTTTCATCAAAATAAAATATTTTTATGGTTTCTTTATTCCTTAAAAATAAGGTGACGACTCTTTTGTTGTTTGTTTTTCTAAAAATCCCTAATCATCGCATGGTGATGATGTGGACTCAAGCTCGCAAAAGGCTGGTTCACAGCACCCCAGAAACGTGCAGTGAATCTTGCATCTCTATCAGAAACTATTGAAACAGGCACACTATGCAATCTAATAATCTCATCAATGTACAGTCTAGTTAACACACTCAACTTATACGTCTCTTTAATCGGTAAAAAGTGAGCAGACTTTGTTAACCTGTCCTCAATCACCCAAATAGCATTATATCCAGTCTCAGTCCTAGGTAATCTAGTCACAAAGTCTATGGTAATATGCTCCCATTTCCATTCAGGAATAGGCAAAGGTTGAAGCAATGCCAATGGCCTTTGATGCTCCGCTTTTACTTGCCGACAGACTTCACACTGCTTCACAAATTCAGCAACATCTTTCTTTAGCCCTCTCTACCATAAATTTCTTTTTACATCATGATACATTTTTGTTGCTCCAGGATGAATAGAAAAATGTGAACGGTGAGCTTCATTAATAACATCAAAACGAAGCTGCCCATAAGGAACAAATAGCCTGTTATGAAAACGTAATCCGCCGTCCAGGTTAAAAACTTTCCATAATTCTGGTTCCAAACCCTGACCCATCAAGGCAATAAATCTCATAACTTCTTCATCTAAAGTTTGAGCTTCTATTACACGAGTATTTAGCAAAGGTTGAATAGCAAAATTACACAAATGCCCTGTGACCCTTCACCTATGTCATAGATCACATAATCTTTAAGGACATTCTACATTTTCCATCTATCCACAGCCAAACTATACACACGAGGATGGGATTTTCTACTCAACGCATCAACAACTACATTTGCTTTCCCAGGATGGTATTTAAGCTCAAAATCATAGTCTTCCATATATTCCATCCACTTACGCTGCCTTAAATTTAAATCTTTCTGAGTAAAAATATACTTTAAAATCTTATGATCAGTAAATACCTCAAAATTCTCACCATACAAATAAGATCTCCAAGACTTTAAAGCATGAACCACAGCAGTTAACTCTAGATCATGAGTAGGATAATTCAGCTCATGGGGCTTTAACTGATGAGAACCATAAGCAATAACTTGCCCATTCTGCATTAAAATACAGCCCAAACCCTGTCTAGACGCATTACAATACACAGTATAACCTATCCCACTTACAGGACCAACTAAAACTGGAGCAGAAGTCAACCGAGCTTGCAATTCACGAAAGGCTGACTCACACTTATCATCCCAAACAAATACCACTCCTTTTCGAGTAAGTTTCGTTAGAGGTGCTGCAATACTAAAAAAATTTGCAATAAACCGACGATAGTATCCAGCAAGTCCAAGGAAACTACAGATATTTGTGGCACTTTTAGGTCTTTCCCAATTCAACACAGCCTCTACCTTGGAAGGATCAACAGCTATACCATTTTCAGAGATCACATGAACCAAAAACTTCACTTCCCTCAACCAAAACTCACACTTATCTTTCTTTATATACAACTGATGGTCCCTTAAAAGTTGCAAAACTCTACGAATATGGGAAGCATGTTCCTGTTTAGACTTAGAATAGATAAGAATGTCATCAATAAAGACTACAGCAAACTTATCTAAATAAGGCCTAAACACTTTGTTCATCAAATCCATAAAAGCAGCTGGAGCATTCGTTAAACCAAAGGGCATCACCAAAAATTCATACAACCTATACCGAGTACTAAAAGCAGTTTTTGGAATATCTTCTTCCTTTACTTGAAGCTGATAATATCCTGAACGAAGATCAATCTTTGAAAAATAACAAGAACCCTTAAGCTGATCAAATAACTCATCAATACGTGGTAAAGGATAATGATTCTTTACAATTACCCTATTTAAATTCCGATAATCAATACACAAACGCAAAGAACCGTCATTCTTTTTCACAAACAAAACTGGTGAACTCCAGGGTGAATGACTATCTCTAATAAACCCTTTAGCCTGCAAATCAATTAATTGATCTCTAAAAACTTTCAATTCTACAGGTGCCATTTTATAAGAGGAAAGATGAATAGGATCAATATTGGAATAAACCTCTATAGAAAAGTTTACATGTCTGTGAGGAGGTAAATCAGGTAATTCATCAGAAAATACATCGAGAAAATCTCTTACAACTGGCAAACTTTCAAAGCTAGTAGAATCACGTTCATCTAAATACAATGCCGCCAAAGAACTAACAAGTCCACAAACTTGAGATCGCCACACATCTTTTATCGTTCGAGGAAACGACATAACTCTACCTCTATTCCCAGCGAAACAAACTCTATTACCATCATTTAAAAACGAAGTCACCTTCTTTCCAAAGCAATCCACTATTGCTCTGTAAAAGGATAACCAATCCATTCCTAGGATAATATCATATCCAAACAAAGGCATAACAATAAGATCGGCCAACAATTCAAAGCCATCTATCCAGATACTACAGCAATTACACACAGTCTCAGCTTTTACGCTTTCCCCAACTGGTGTAGACACACATACAGGAAAATCCAAAGATTCGAACAAAAGTTCCAAACGAAGAGCACAGTCTAAATCGATAAATGAATGCGTAGATCCCGAGTCAAACAACACTCGTACTCCAGAATTAAAAAGAGAAATAGTTCCCTCGACAACTTCATTAGACGACCAGGTATTAGGTGGCACCATCGCAAAGACATGACTAGTAGCAGGACCTCGCCCTCTACCTCTACCTTGCTGATTCTGAGGCTGCCTACTAGAAGAAGCTTATTGCGAAGATTGAGAAGTCTGCGATAGCTGTGTCGGACTAGGATTCACATTAAAAGAACGAAACTGGCTCTGTTGCGGCGTTGACGGCTGAAATTGTGGTCGTGGAAAATTTTGAGACTGGGGATATATTTGAAATTGAGAGGCTTGTGGTGATATTTGAGTTAGCAGCAATAATGGACATTCACGATAAAAATGCCCTGGTTGCCCACATTTATAACATATTGTTGACCCACTGTTCTGACCTATTCCATTTTGACCTCTTCATGTTCTTGGACATTGGTAAGGAAAATTTATGGATCTATCACCTGAAGACCCCCGAACTCTCACTACTAGTACTTCCTTTTCCCCTTCCTTGAGTTCCACTATGCCTCTGAGCTCCATAACTCCCCTGACTAGACCCTGTTTCTTGACCATAACCCTGATCTGGAATTCTAGGCACTGTACCATACTCTTGACTCGATCCTAATCCTTGCCCAAAACCACGGCCTATATTTCTACCAAAACCCCTTCCAACTCTCTGGCCTTATCTTCTACCCCCTTAAACTCTTCTCTGCATAATCCTCTGAATTTCTGGAGTTTTTTTTCTACCCAAAATGCTCTATCCACTACTTCAGATAAACTAGGTAATCTCATCATAAAAATCTTTTCTCTAATTTCAGGCCTCAAACCCCTTTCGAACTTTCAAGCCTTCTCTTCTTCTGTAGCTACTAAGCCTCCTGCATATCTAGACAACTCAACAAACTTGGCTTCATAATCTAGCACTGACATCTTTTTTTGAACTAACTTCTCAAACTCCTCTCTTTTAACTTGTCGATAAGTAGAACTAATAGACTTTGTTTTAAACATCGCCTGAAATTCATCCCAAGTTAAAATATTCACATTTCTAGTAGTACGCACTGTTGTCCACCAATCCTTAGCAGCATCTTTAAATTGATTTACTGCAAAACTCGTTCTAAATTCCATAGGAGTCCCAACCATATCAAAAAGTTGTTGCATTTCATCTAACCATCTCTCAGCTTCCAGAGGTTCAGGTCCTCCATAGAAATCACGTGGAGTTAATCGCTCAAATTCCTTTAAAGCTGCAGATCTAGCTACCTCAGCTGCAACTGGTGTTGTAGCTCTTCTAAACAAAGATGTCATTTCTTGAAGTTATTCATGAACATCTCCACCAGTATTTAGAGCCTGAGATGAATTAGATGGCTCTCCCGCTTCACGAGTCTATCTAATAGATCATCTACCAGCCATTCTATAAAACAACAATTACACAAACTTATCAAAACACTTAATACGGAATTCCCAAGCCTCTGCTAAAATGTGCTACCCATTTTATACAAGACCATGATGCATGAAGAAAACCTATGTCATATATTTAATCTAACTTTACATGCAATGCATGAATTTTCCTTTATGGACTACTAATGAGCTCTAATACCATTTTGTAATGTCCCAACTTGACGTTATATACCAACCATCAATAATAGTTGGACACGTGTCAAATTGAAGATACAATCTGATAAGCTCATTTATATTTCCATACACAGGAGATAATAAAACATTTATAGAAAAACATGAAATGAAATGTACATACATATGTCCCAATTCGTATATATATATATAACATCACAATGCCAACACCCCTGGCATATGGGTACAAACCATAATATACATATAACGTTTATAAAGTCAAACTATATCCCTGCTCTGGACAAAATGCAGGAATATGCCAAAATTGTTGCTTCAAAACAAAATGCATTAAACTCCACCATGCAAGCTATGGTCATCCTCCTGAAAAACTGCTGCATAAAAGCAAGAATGAGCTTTCACTTGCTCAGTAGAAATATTATCCTCAAATTAACAATAATAATACAGATGCAAGGATTAATTCAGAAACAATCATATTCAATAGTTCCAACTCATTTATCAACAAGCGTAGGCTTTCATAATTCATAAACCATTTCCATTCAAAACAGAATCTCATTGGCTCTACAGAAAGTATTACAGTCGTTGCTTTCAGGCTAACCAGCCCCTAGCGCAGCCAAACTAAAACATAACCATATCAGGTTCTTCATCGATGGTAAGCCACTTGCATGGGCTATTTCCTTCGGGTCCGCTCATAGGCTCCACCCAGGACACAAGGCCATTTTTTCCCATGAATACTAACTAAGCCAATAAATATAATTTCCAAACAGTTATTGCATAACAATAATATCACAATTGTCAACCAAACATAAATCATTATAAATGGCATATAAATACAATTATCAAAACATCATTTCGTATTCTGTGTATTCAGCAAATATGAGTTCAATAAACCAGTTCATATGCTATCATCAAATTGATATAAACCATGCCACACATATCATTTCAAAAGCAGCTATAATCTCATGCATCGTATTTGTCCAAACATATTCTCAAAGAAAGTTTACAATAATCATTTCAATAAACCATATTATCAGTGTTGATGAGGATAGTTATATTCTTACCTTTCCACTGTAACTCTCTATTTTTGACTTACTTGCACAAATGCACCTTAAGTTGCAAAAGGGTTATCAACTAGACTCTCTGGATCTGAAATGAAATAAAAGATAAATAATGCAATTTAGACTCTAACTCCAGAATATTTATCAACAAAATATAAACCAATGTCTTAACTCCCAAAGACATTAACCCTATTCCTATCTTTAAACATTTAAAACAAATCCAAGGAAAAATAAGATTTTCAATAATAAATCCATTTAAAAAGAATTTTGAATAAGAAAAGTAGAAAATAATTAATTATTCAAAATTAACAGGTTAGTCGACTAGTCACTATTGATTAGTCGACTAATGAGTCTATTAGTCGACTAATGAGTCTATTAGTCGACTAGTCAATATGCTTAGTCGACTAATCAAAGTCTCCATACAAAAACCAGAAGCTTGATAAAAATTCAAGATGCAGTAGTCGAGTAGGAATATGGATTAGTCGACTACTGATCTGCAAAATTACCCCTGTTCGAATTTATCCTTCATTAGTCGACTAGGCCCACTCGATTAGTTGACTAATCATCTGCAGATTTCCAGAATTTCGACATTAACACTTCCAAAACCTCAATTCAACATCAAACTCAATATCAAACTCAATTTCCAACCCAAAAAAATTTAAATAAACTAAATCAACTAACTTTATACATATCCAAAACCATATTCTCATGTTAAATCCTTGAAATTTCCATTCAGAAACTCAAAAACTCATTTAACATTCATAATCAAAACCAAATGAAATATACAATTCAAATCCTTTCAAAATCAACTATACATCATCCCAAACAACTCTAAACAATTAATTAAACTTCCTCAAGACTTCAAACCACACAATTCCATCCATTACACATCAAAACTCACTTTATGGGTTTGAACCCAAAATGAAAAACTAAAGAGAAGATGGAGAAGATGAACTAGAAACTTACCTTCACCAACTATGGAGCTATATCTGCGAAGTCCTAGCTGCGAAATCTCACTCGAGCTTTTTCTCCTTCTCTCGAACTCTTTCTGCCGCTTGGAAACTTTGAGAAACAAAAATCTGATAAGTTTGAAACTTAAACTTATCTCCAATGGCAGTTTTGTAAATAACTTGAAATTCATTTTTTTAACAATAAAATACTATTATAAAATACTTTAAAACATTAAAATATTATTATAAAAATACATGATATCACACTTTTAATCTTCATGATGATTCTTCAAATCCTTTCTTTCTGCATAATGGTGACTCGTGGTTCTTTGTTCATCACACAACCACACAACCACTAACCGGCGATAATATGAAAGGATTTGGTGGAAATGGATTCACAGCGGAAGATGAAACATAAAAACTTTTCAAGATATTCGAATCCAACCATCACATTCCAGCAGGAGCTCGAACAAGCATAGGACCATAAATATCAAACAAGAATGCATATTTAACAAAATAAATACTTACTTGAATGCCTTTTGATGTTCTTCGTTGCGAGCTTCAAAGTAGATGAAGCCTTCAAGGTATCCACACGAATACGAGCTTCAATGTAGACGAAGCCTCCGAGGTATCCACACGAATACAAAATCCTTCAAGCTTCTTTGTGAATGATCAACACTTGATCAAACCAAAACAAGAGAGAGAGAGAGAGATGATTCATGGCCCTAGGGAGAAAATTCCCTTTAGGTTACGGCCACTAGGGGTGGGAGGTGATGGCTCTCTTCCTTTTTAGGGTTTTGGTGTACCTTGTGCTAGCATGCACCCTAGCCCTTGTATTTATAGGCAAATACAAGAGTTTCTAATATTACAACTAAAGCCCACTTTAATTAACAATTGATAAAGTGACCCCTTTAGTTACTAATTTATAAACTTACCCCTCTCTTAACTTAAAGAACTCACTTGTATCCTTTTCGTGTGTGACCATTTGGGTTCACCCCAGCCTAGTAGTGGATAGGGACATCTCTATGTCTCCAAAAATAGAAACTTTCTATTTTGAGGTTTAATTGGAACAATTCCAATTATGCCGTCATTGATAACACTTTATCAATAGGCCTACACTGGTCATGAGTGACATCTAGCAACATATCATAATATACCCTAGGTATTGGTGAATAGCAGAACTAAATGAACCCTTCATGTTACTTAATCATTTATCCCTTAATGTCACTGTTAAGATAATTAAGTATGGTTATAAGTCAAACCTCTATCTTAACATCTTGATATATGTTCCACAAAATATAATCTTAATAAGGTAAACTCGATGAAACTCTTTTCACAGTTTACCTATCACTCTGGCTAGAAATTTAATATGAGAATTATTTTTGTGAACAAACTCTGACATTCTCTCTTATCAAAGATGAAAGTGATGATTCCTTCTTGCGCACTCATTTACCTTCATACATAACCCTACTAGAGCCAATGAGTACCGATTACACCCTGTTGGTTAAGGATGTACGAGATACTATCAAACCCTAGTGACTTATGCATAAGATAACTATAGTGCCTCAGGTCTAAGGATTATCAAATAAATGGACGTAACATAATAATATTATTTTGACTTAAACTCCATAAGAATATTCTTGCAGATCATGTTCAATGTACATATTCTCTAATATGCACCCACAGATTAACCTTAGTGTCACTACACTGATAGAAAAGACTACCTATCCTCCCATTGGAGTTCGTTTAAATTTGTGCTACTCTTGATGTTTATAGATGTCCACTTTAATAAACCTATGGGTAGGAACATCTTTAGAATAAATGTGTATGAGAAATATAAGTCTTCCTATCTCAACAACTTGAGATATGTATTTCTCTTATCATTTATTCATGGACCTTACCATATATATTTAAATATACAAGATAAATTTTACCTTCTATTAAATATAATATGAAATTGATATGCTCTTTAGGATTGAATTTAGGGCATATCTCCAACAATCTCCCACTTGCACTAAAGCCAATCACCATAGTATCACATACTAGTCTTTGTAAGACAAGGCTTCTAACATACATAGGTGTTAAGGCAAAGAAGATTCATGCAAACACTTTTTGCAATTTTATTATTTCCAATAATAGTATTTAAACTAAAATCCGCTGCCAACTTTGATTTACTAGTGAATGAGACCTATGTTCTCGAAAGAAAACATTTTTACACTAGTCATCCATTTAGGCAACTTGTAAATGGCATCCTTATAATTTCTTTATATATATAAGTATTTCATTCTCAAACTCTTTTAAGAATATGCTTGTTTCTATTCAGAATCTCTATTCCGAATTAATAATCAATATCTGCTAACAACCATTTGTAGCATAACTGATATTGACTTAAGTACATTATCTTTAATCATATGAGTCCCATATTTCTAAAATATTATGCTAATATGAAATACCTCACAAAATCGAATTTTAGAGAGATTTGAATTCATATAACGATTATGGAATTCATAATGAAACACCGAGATTGAGAGCTTGTGTTTGTAACTTATTCACTTATTTATGTACTCACCTTCACCATGTCGGTAGTAAATTTGTAAAAAAAATAAAAAGGGAGAACTTCTAACTAGTTTTTTTTTGGCTCCTTAAGGGAGAACTTCTAACTATTAAGAATACAAATGGAGAGAGTTTGACAATTAGAGAGTATTTGTTAGAAATGGGCAATTTGGATCCCCATTTATAATTTTTGTGATGTTTGATATTGTTTTAATTTTTCTAAAATAAGACGTATAATTGATATTCTTATTGTACCAATAATAATAATAATAATAATAATAATAATAATAATTTTATGGGCCCTGTTCGAGAGCCAAACATTTGGGCTTATGTGGGGCTCGTGGCCTTTAAAGTTTGCAAACCCTACCCATATAAGATTAGGGTGCGGTTATTGCAACCCCAATCTCCTCTTTCTATACCGCACACTTTTCAATGCCCAAAATAGCAATGAGCAATTTTACTATTAAGGACCTAATAATTTTAAAAAGGTCAAATAGATTCATGGGGGGTTTTTCTTTGCACCCCAAAACAAAACAAAAAACAAAAAAAAACATATTTTTAAAACCCTACTTCTCCCTCTTCTTATTTTCTTCTTCTCCTATGCATCTTCTATCTTCCCTCTTGATTGTATCATGTATTTGCATATTTCTATTGCATTATTCCTACCATTTTATGTATACTTGAGCCATTTATATTTATAAATAGATGCTTTTATGTTTTTTTTCTTTTTCATGCCTTGTAGGAAAAATGCGATAAAATGGATATTTTTTGTATGAAAAGTTGGAGCTTGGAGTCAAGCCTTGGAATTCTTCAAAGGTCATGGGACTTATGTGACATACTTATAAGTGTGTCTAGATGCCACATATCAAATTTCAAAGTTAAATGCCAAATGGTTTGGGAGATATGGGGCAAATAAAGTTAAGAAGTGCAAAATCTTACCAATCTAGGTATTTGGAAAAATTGTTTCTCTCCCGATTGAATTAGACCATGAGACCACCATGGTTGGAAAGAAGACCTCTCAAGCTTCGCGAGTATATAAAGATCATTCAAATCCAACTCCAGACGAGGAAGATATGAGCATTTGAAGTCGGAGCATTTTTTAGGCAATTTGGAGGTTGGATGAGTAAAAATAAGCAAAGTATGAGTTACAGCAAGGTTTACTACCGGTAATCATTTTTTCACTACTGGTAATAAGCCTCGGGAATTCTCTTTTTCAGCTTTTATTTAGCCTAAAAGTGTGAGGGCTCTTAAGTCTTTCACCCTCATCTCTTGTAACCCTAGAGGGGGGGGGTATAAATGCCTCATTTCTCAGTTGGTTTAAGGGTTCTTGAATCATTTTAGTTAGCTAGCTTAGTTTTTCTCTAAGATTTTAGGGTTTTTAGCTTTTCTCAAGTAGTTTAGCCAAGTTTTCAATATGTTCTTGTTTGTTTCTCTCTTGTAAGCTTTAATTTAGGTTATTTCACTCTTGCATTTGTGTTGTAAGGCTACATTCTCATTTGGTAATAATAGCATAGAATTTATTTCTAGTTTAATGCATTTATTGTTCATCTATTTGCATTTATTACTACTCATGGCTAGCAAAACACCCCAAAGGTGAGTTTTATGGTGGATTTCTTCTCCAAACCCTAGGTAAGTGGTATTTTCTCATCCTAAAGGCTTCTAATGTTCATAGAATGATGTGTAATGCTCTCTCATCTTTTGAACCCCGAATGTGAGTTTTATGGTGGATTTCTTCTCCAAACCCTATGTAAGTGGTATTTTCTCATCCTAAAGGCTTCTAATGTTCATAGAATGATGTTTAATGCTCTCTCATCTTTTGAACCCTTGTGATTTTGTATTCTTGACCATTATATGACTAGTACGTTATGCTTGTTTTATTTGGTTTTTGAGCTCATATGCATTCCACATGTTTGTGAAAATGTCCATGAGTGTGATAAACTTCATAATATCATTTGTTTCACTTTATTTGAGCTTCCATTGTTAAACTCTCCAATCAAGACCATAGTGTAAATGGATCTTTGGTTGAGTATTTGTTTGAGATACCATATATCAAAGGTTTGGAAGGAATGAACGCGTATGACTCATCTTACTTAACTTAATTAGTTTTCCTCTACAAATTGTCATCATTTTAGCATAAACAAACACTCAACAATATTCAAAACCTCCATGATTTTACACTTCTTTTGCATTCATTGGTTAGCAACACATAAGAATCATTTGAACTTATACCACTCCATGTGGATATGACTTGGGGACTCCCTAATATTATTGCTTGATGACTAGTGGATTCCTACGCTTGGGATTCTATTGAGCATCGCGTTTTTAGTTCAAGCACCTCTAACCCTTTCTCTTTCCCCCATTTCTTCCATCTCATATAAACTAACACCATTGTGGTATTTGGATAAATATTTGGGTGCTTAACATTGTAGGATGTCAAAATGGAATTTGAAGAGGGTATGGGTAGTAAGAATGTGCATTTTTGAAATTTTTTGCAGTTTTTTTTTTTTTTCAAATTCGCGACATGTTCAATCGTTCACAGAACCAAACATATTGAAACTGTTCAGTTGGCTTTCACAAAACATTTTCAATATGTTTTGTTTGATTACACCAAATATTTTTAATATGTTTGGTGGATAACCACCGAATGTTACGAAAATGTTCAACCACTTCCAACCAAATAGTTAAAATAAAAATAAAAAATAAAAACTATCATTTTTCAAGAATTTAACATTTTTTTTTTTGAACTATTCTGTTGGAAGTGGATGAACATTTACATAATGTTTGGTGGTTATCCACCAAACATACTCTTTCTGTTCGGTGGATGCACCCACCAAACAAGGAAAAAATGTTTGGTGGATAACCACCAAACATTGTCTCTCTATTCTTCTACTTTCCGCTAAATAGTTCAAATAAAAATTCACTATTTTTTAAGAATTTAACCCTTTTTTTTATTTAAACTATTCAGTTGTAAATGGATGAACATTTTCATAATGTTCGGTAGTTGTCCACCAAACATTGTCTCTCTTCGGTGGGTGCATCCATCGAACATTTTGAAAATATTTGGTAAATAACCACCAAACAGAGCATTGGGGTGGGAAAATAAATTGTCTTTAAATTAAAATGGCGTTTGGGGCATTTTAGAAAATTTGTGGGGTTGAGTTAGTAAATTATGACGTCTACAAAACATTGGGGGTGTGGAAAGAAGAGATTGGGGTTGCAATGACTGCACCCATAAAATTAATGACAGGTTATTAGCCTGACTTTTTACCTGGGCCGGACCAAAGCCTTATGAGCTTACTCATGGGCTGTAGGCCTTATGATGAGGCTTAATGGAAGCCGATATTGCAACCCCTACCAACTCTAAGCCTACCCTAATTTTTATGTTTCCAAAGATGCCCTTAAATGATTTTACTATTTAGGACAAGTATAAATTTAAAATGCCTAATATATCCTAAATGATTTTGTTAAGTTCACCCCAATATCCATTAATATCAACTATCATTCCCTCCAAACCTCCATCTCCTCCTTCCTAACAAACTCTAATCCCCATTTAAACTCTACAAACCCACATTCTCTTTGGTTAAATCTTATACATATTCTTTCTTCTTTTCCTTCTCCTTTATTCTCTTTGTTCCTTCTCTTTCACCATCCCATACAAACCCACATTCACCATCAAAGATTCATTGTTTAGATTTAATGATTTAAAAAATTTTCTTCTCTTTACAACCATAGGCATATATAATGGAGCTTAATGAAGCCACAAATAGTGAAGAGGTATGTGTTTTGAAGCTTTAATGGTGTTTTTTTATTTGGAAAAATCCTGTGGTGTTAGGTTACGTAAAATCTAATATTTTGTATTTGTTGCATAGAAGACGACCTAATAATGTTGGAATGTTGGGTTTCATCCAACCTAACAAAATGTTGTGTTTGTTGTGTAGAAAACGACTTAACATTTCCTAAATGTTAGGTTGGTTGTAACCTAACAAATACGTTCTATAAGGTTGCAACTAACCTAACATTCCAATAATGTTAGGTTAAAAGCAACCTAACACTTGAATGAAGGCTTTTCTTGATTTTGTTGCGTTGCTCCCAACCAAACATTGCCGGATGTTAGGTTGATTACAACCTTACAGAACATGTTTGTTAGGTTGCAACCAACCTAACATTCCAGGAATGTTAGGTCGTATTCTACGCAACAAACACAACATTTTGTAGGTTGAACAAAACCCAACATTCTAACATTGTTAGGCCGTCTTTAACGCAACAAATATAGAATGTTAGATTCTACGTAACCTAACACCACGAGATTTTGCACACAAAAAAAAAAAAAAAAAACGCCATTAAAGCTTCAAAACACTTACCTCATCACTATTTATGGCTTCATTAAGCTCCATTATATATGCCTATGGTTGTAAAGAGAAGAAAAAAAAATTTAAATCATTAAATTTAAACAATGAATCTTTGATGGTAAAAGTGGTTTCGTATGGGATGGTGAAAGAGAAGGAATAAAGTAATGTTATCAAACTCGGACCTGCCCGACCGGTTCAACCGGGAACCAGTCCCCTCTCCGGTTGGTTTAACCCACAAAAACCCATTCAATTCAAAAATCGGTCAACCCGGCGGTTGAACCGATCAATCAGGTTAAAAAATCGGTCAGCCCTTTTCTTTTTTTTTTAGAGGTGCTAAAATGACTAAAATAGTCCCAATTTTTTTAAAAATCTCTTAAAGCCAAGAAGGCTAAAAAGGAAAGTTAGTCTAAAAAAATCCCAAAAAGCAAAAAGAAACCCAAGCACCTAATTTAATAATACAATAATCTTATCTTGCATTTTAAAAAATATATATAATAAAGATTGATCAATAGTAATTGTCAATTTTCAATTTTGATGACTGCACATAAATTCAAATATATGAATTGATTGTACAAACATTTAAAAAAAATTATATTTTGAATCATTTACAGCTTTTATTCTAATTAATAAACAAATAAATAATATATTTATGACGTCACGGTTCAACCTGGTTGACCCGACGGTTGACCCTTAACCCGGCAACTTTTCTGGTTCGATGAACGGTCCGGGTTTTAAAACAATGGAATAAAGTGAATAAAGAAGGAGAAGGAAAAGAAAAAGGAATATGTAATTGGGCTGGGAAAAAGGGATGTGAGGGAAGGGAGGGGGTTGATCTAGGGCAACTTTTGTAATTGGGGTGGGGATATAAATTTTATTCAGACTTTTTTAGGGTTAGAATTTTTTTAGTGAAATTATGAAGTTTTCTTATAACTTATCAAGGTATACTTAGTATAGGAGTGGGTTTAGAGTTGGTTGGGGTTGCAATATCGGCTCTCGGCTTAATTCCGGCGGGTCATATTGGAATTTAAGGTTTGCATGTACTGTCCATGTTTTGAATTCAACTCAACCAAATTTCTTCTTCTTCTTCTTTTTTCGGATGATTTCAACTAAAGTTGGGCCTTTAAAACTCTCAGATTAAATGCTAAGTAAAGTGTGGTTGCAAGGTCCCAATCTTCCAACCCCACCAAAACCCAATAATAATAATAATAATAAAACTCAGTCATGAGAGGGAGGGAGCATAAATGAAATAGTTTAGATTGGCCAAGGCCCAATAATGCTTCGATATACTTTAAAATTTGGGGAATTTGGCTAAAGGTCCTCATTTAGAAGATTTTCATACCAAAAGTCCTATCAAAAGAGTTTTCTTTCCAAAAGTCCTTTTGGAATGAATTTGACAAAAATACCCCTCCTTCCTAACAACCTTCAATGCTACCTACATCCCCAAACCCCGGTTCACTACGTCACACCCCGTAGTGACATGCGTTAGTTCCCTACGCCGGAAACGCAGGTGACTACGCCGGAAAATGCAGGTCACTATGCAAAATATATATATATATATATATATTCTTACATTTTCCAATCAACCAAACAAAAAGTTGATAATTTTTGAAGACATAATTACCCTTCCCCATCAAGACCACCCCTATTCTTCTTCTTCAGTCTCTATTCTCTTGCCCTTCCACCTCAAGATCAAAAATAGAGGGCAACACGATGCAACACTTAGAAGAAACCGAATCGAGATGCCTTTTGTTGATTTATTTTACTTTTCTTTAATTACAATACAAGTGCAAATGCAACAGGATACTTTAATTACAATACATTAAATGCTCACATGTAATTCATTGAGATCTGCAACAGTAGACTTCAGTACATAAACCAAAATGGGTGGAATACAAGTGTAATACATTAAAGCATCGGTATATAGATGGAGATGGAATTTGTTGGAATTTACTGCCTGATTATTCTTCTTTTTGGCCGAATCAATACAATCAAGCTAGCCGGAAAAATCCAATCTACGGTGGAAGAGAAAAAGGGAAAAACACATAGAGAGGAGAAAAAAACAAAAAGGAAGAGAGAGAGAGAGAGGTGGGAGAGGAAGAAGATGCAGAAGAGAGAAAAAAACCGACATCTCTGGCATCTTGTTCATCTCCGATCATCTTCTTTATCTCCGATCATCTTCTTCACCTTTAATCATCTTCATCTTCAATTACAGATCAACTTCAATAATCTTTGTCACAGTTGTTACACATCACCATCGATGCCATGACAATGCTCTCCATGATTGCACCAAAGAAGAAGGGGAAAGAAGAGAGGTGAAAGTTGGTCGACGACAATGGACCTACTCACCGTCAATCTGCCATGGCCTGTGAGAAGCAGGGGAGAAAGAAGAGAGGTGAGGGCACCGTCAATCTGCCTTGGTCTAAGGGCATTTTAGTCCGTAAAATAAATATTTTTTTTTATAAAAAGGACCTTAGGCAATAAAACACTTCAAATTAGGACTTTTCAAAATAAAAAAAGTATGAAGGGACTTTATCAAATGAGAAACTATAAAATAGGACTTTACACCAATTATCTGTTAAAATTTTTGTGACTTAATGGCATCTCTTCTCACTAATGAGGTGGACGTATCAGATTCAAGTCCTCCAATGTTAGGGTGGGGGTTGCTTATAGGAAGAGAATAAGGGGCTGTTTGGCAATTCAGGAATTTGGTTCAGACTAGTTCAGAACTAATTTAACTGTCTAGTTTTTCTTCAGACAGATTATATTTGAACTTTTTTCATTTTATAGACTGTTTGTCTAAAACAAAGTTCTATTCTGATTCTTTTCTATATGTTGTTTGATTCAAATTATCCTGTAATTGTTCTAATATACTAAAGTTGCACTTTTATAAAATAGGCCATTAAAATTTAGTTAATATAACATAAACCAAAGTTTAGAAGCATATGCAAATGAAATATATATATATATATATATATATATATATATATATATATATATA
>JAESVK010000392.1:1136136-1146595 GCA_017140935.1 Hamamelis virginiana
AAAAAAAAAAAAATCAAAACCCACATGCATGAACACAAAATCCAAGCCAAAAAAAAAACAATACCAACCAAATCAGACATAGTTTACTTGTTTTCAGCAAGAACAAATAGTGAAGTGAATGTTGAGTGGCCGATTCGCTGTAGAACATGAGACTTGAGGGTAGATTTTGAGCGCGTAGTGTAGGAGAGGAGAGAGACATGGGAAGAGAGAGACCGAGGAAGAGAGACGGAAGAGGGAGGAGAGGAGAGAGAGAAGGGGAAGAGAGAACCTCACCTTGCTTGGATTGCTCAAGCGGCCTGGTCGCGAAGAGAAGGTCTGAGGCGAAGAGAAGGTCGAATGTCGGGTTTAGATCATTCTCCCATTTTTATTTTGCTTCATGCTTTTTTTGCTTTTAAAAGCCTTCCAGATTTGCTTTTGGATTATAACCAAAATTTTGCTTTTTTTTAGAAAAATATACTTTTAAAAATTCATAACCAAACAATGCTTTTTATTTTTCTGCTTTTTTACTTTTAAAAGCAAATAAGCACTTAGAAAAAGCAAATCCAAACGGAGCCTAAATGTCATAGAATTAAATTAACGTTGGGTGAAATGCACCGATCATATATAGTGACTTAGTGAGCATGTGACATGCATTATTGTGACTTATGTATAGCCCCTTGCTAGTTGAGAAATATATGCACTAATTAATATATATATATAGTGAGCAATGTGACTTATGGCTTGGCATCAGTTCTTTACTTTTTGGGTTGAGAAATGAATAATCAATGTAATGTGATCACTATGTTTTCTTAATTGTCAAAGATAGAACAATTCACTAACCACCAACATTAATGCTAAAATGTTTTATTTGTCCAAAACGACCCTCCTCAACCACTCCATCTCTTGCAAAGCAAAGGCTGATATTTATATCTCTCTAGTGTAATTAAATGAAAAGTTTTGGCTATTCTTAGGCTTTTATTTAGGAATTCTCAATCAGAGTAGATACAACAATTCAACCTCTTATTGTTATTTGGTTTTTATAAAAACTACTTTACAATTGAAAAAAATTGTGTTTGTACCTTATTTTCGATCCGTTGGAAATTATAAAACAATATTACCGGCCTCAAAAATAAAAGACAAGTGAAGTAAGGCAGGTTGAGGCACGGACTAGGTCGCTCTCTTTAAGACGATTCGTGCCACTACAGAAAGATCCGATGCAATAGTTTCTAGCACGTCGCCTCCAAGATACAACAAACTCAGCTACTCACTGTTATTTTCTCTAAACTTGCACAACTTTGAGAAAATATGAAACTTCACACAACACTTTTCTTTGCCCAAAGGAAAACTCACAAAACACTTTAAAATTCTGAAAACTATAGAGAATGAAAGATAGAAGAGAGAGCTTATGAATTGGTAAGTTAGAATGCTTAGATGAGTCCTCTATTTATATAGCAAGGTATAACCTATGCTGCAGAATTAAACATGACATTCACTCCATTTGTGAAGGTTATGAAAAAAAATTCAAACCTGAAATCAATTCTGTCCATAATAGATATAGGTTATAAAGTCTTAAAAATAAAACATATGATAATCTGATTTCATTTGAATATGAATCTGTAACAAAAAAATAAAAAACTCACAAAATACTTTAAAATCCTGAAAACTATAGAGAATGAAAAAAAGAAGAGAGAGCTTGTGAATTGGTGAGTTAGAATGCCTAGAGGAGTCCTTTATTTATAGGTGTAGCAAAGTGTAACCTATGCTGCAGAATTAATTAACATGGCATTCACTCCATTTGTGAATCATTTTGAAAACTCATATATACCTCCTCCACCTTCATCCCTTCTTGCATACGTGAGGTGCCAAGTTCTCTAAGCCTTTACTAAGCATGAGTGAAAAGGAGAGCTAATAAACTACTCATTGCTCTCTTCTTCTAACCAATGTAGGACAAGGAAAGATATGTAAGTTTTATTTTTATTAAAATACACCAACAATCTCCCACTTGAATTAATAAAAAAATTTAAAAAATAAAAAATTCTGGGCAAAGATAGAACCATATGCATCATGAAAGTGGCACTGCCTTGAAACCTTCACTTAGTATTTCGGTAAATCTAGTATTAGAGTCAAAGTGGATTAAGCCTTAAAACTAAGACTCCTTAAGAATACTAAAATTATGTCATACACATATTATTAAAGGTATCCTCATTTAAGCTTCTAAAAACCAGCACGTTATGGCTATGTGCTTTATTACGGTTTTCATAAGTGCTCTAGAGAATTAGCCCAATTTTAATAGGAAGCGCGGTATCACTTCCACACTATATAGGTGAGTCTATCAAGGATGCTCCAATAACTCTAACATCTCACCTATAAGGGCTATGGAACTCATTAAGAGATTAAAGTAATCTCAACCTTTAAATCGTTACAGGATGACATATATACACTACACCATAGGAATGGACAATTAGTCTTTAAAGACTTTTATTGTGTATGTCCATTCAAACCACTCTATAATTCGTTTTTCCATTAACCTAATTCTTGGGATCTCCAGTCCCTATGAATGGTATCCTCATAGGCGATTTAATTTTCTTTGGGCTCAAGTCCCATTCCTCTTGATGTATTCCAAATCTTATCTCTAACTAGAGCTTTTATTAAAGGATCATCAAGATTATCACCAGATTTCACATAATTTATATTAGCACTCTTGCTTAAATATGATATCACAGTACTATGTTTACGCCTTACTGAACTGGATTTTTTATTTTAAAATTTATTGTGTACTCTGCCAATAGCAGCAGTACTATCACAATATATTAAAACAGGTGGTATAAGTTTTTCTTACATTGATATTTCAGACAATAAATCTCTTAACCAACCTGCTTCTTCACTGGCTGATGCCAAAGCTATAAGCTCTGACTCCATGGTGGATTTAGCTATTATTTGTTGTTTCTTAGATCTCCAACAAATAGCTCCATTTCCTAAAGTAAATACATAACCAGTGGTAGACAATGAATCACCAGATTGGGAATTCCAATCCGTCTATACCCTTCAAGTAAAGATGGATATCGTTTATAAAACAAGCCATGATTAGTAATTCTTTTTAAATATCTCATTACTCGATTTACAACATTCAAATGTTCGAAATTTGGCTTACTTGTAAATCTACTAAGTACACCCACAGTATATATAATATCAGGTCTAGTGCAATCTGTAGCATATCTCAAACTACCAATGATACTAGCATACTCCTTTTGATTTAAAATATTACTATCTTTTTTAGTTGGAGTTAAATGAATACTAGAATCAAAAGGTGTACAAATAGGCTTGCAATCAAAATATTTATATTTTTTCAAAAAAATTTCAACATAATAAGATTGGTCAAGAAAAATATCTTCAGAAGTTATAGTAATTTTCATACCAAGTATAACATTTGCTTCACCCATATCTTTCATATCAAAACTATTGTTAAGCAAAGACTTAGTTTTTTTAAATAAATATAGATTTGTTCCAAAAATTAACAAATCATCCACATATAAACAAATAATCACATGAGCAACATTATCAGATTTATAATAAATGCATTTATCACTTTCATTTGATTTAAAACTATTTGTTAACATACACATATCAAATTTCTCATACCACTGTTTAGGTGCTTGTCTCAAACCATATAAAGATTTAGTTAATTTACAAACTTCATCCTCATTCCCTGGTATAATAAAACCCTTGGGTTGATCCATATATATTTCTTCCTCTAAGTCTCCATTTAAAAATACCCTTTTTACATCCATTTAATGAATTTTTAAATCATGTATAGAAGTTATGGCAATCAACAATTTTATGGATGTAACTCTAGTAACAAGTGAGAAAGTATCAAAGAAGTCAATATCTTCTTTTTGTTTAAAACCTTTAGCAACTAATCTAGCTTTTTATTTATCTATAGTGCCATCGGGTTTAAGTTTTCTTCTCAAAACCCATTTACATATTATGATACTAGAACCATGAGGTAAATCAACTAATTTCCAAGTCTTATTAGATAGTAATGATTATATCTCATCATTTATGGCTTTTTTCTAAAAATCAGAATTATTTGAAGATAAAGCCTCTTCTAAGGTTTTAGGATCACCCTCAACATTATATACTAAATAATCAGACCCAAAATCTTTTTCAACTCTAGCACGTTTACTTCTCCTAGGTTAAATATTTAAATCTTTAGAATGTGAGGAACTAAGTTTTTGAATTTTAGATTCAATTTCTAGACCCCCACTATCTTTAGATTTAAAAGGAAATTTATCTTCATGAAAGATAACATCCAAATATTTAATTACAACATTATTTTTAAGATCTAAAAATTTGTAAGCTTTACTATTCAAAGAATATCCAATGAAAACACACCTAGTTGCCTTAATCCCAAGTTTATGAATTTTAGGAGGGGTCTTTTTAACATAAGTTAGACATCCCCAAATTCTTAAGTAATCAAGATTAGGCTTTCTATTTTTCTATAATTCATAGGGAGTAACCAGAGTATGCTTACGTGGTACTCTATTTATTATATAATTAGCAGTTAAAACCGCTTCTCCCCAAAAATTCTTAGGTGCATTCGAATATACTATCATAGCATTTGTTAAGTCTATTAGAGTCCTATTTTTACGTTCGACTATTCCATTAGAAGATGGTGAATTAGGTGGTGTAGTCTCATGTACTATTCCTAATGATTGAATATAAGGGATAAGTCCTAACACTTCATATTCTTTTCTTCTATCACTTCTAAACCTATTAATTTTCCTCTCAAAAAGATTTTCCACTACCTTAATAAAAATTACAAGTTTATCAAATACTTCACTTTTATTTTTCATAAGATAAACATAACAAAATCTAAAATAATCATCTATAAAATTAATAAAATATCTCTGACCACCTCTTGTTAATACACCTTCAATTTCACAAATATCGGTATGAATTAAATCTAATAACACACTACTTCTAGAAACTTTTAAATGTGGTTGTCTTGTAATCTTTGTTATGCTACAATATTCACATTTTTCAAAATCATTTTCTAATTTACGTAACAATTCAACATAAGCCATATTTTTTAAAATATTTACTATTAACATGACAAAGACAAGCATGCCACATATCATAGCTAGTAACAATATAAAGAGTACTAGTAGATACTTTATTGATTTCAACATTTAATTTAAACATACTCTCACATGCATATCATTTACCACAAAAACATTATTCTTGGTAAGGATCTATTGGTCAGATTCTATAGTTTGTTTAAATCTGGTCTTATTTAAAAGAAATCCAGAAACTAAATTCTTTCTAAATTATGGGGTGTGAAGAACATCCTTTAGGGTCAAGATACGTTCCGATGTGAAATTAAGATCAATTTCACCAATGCCCAAAACTTGGATAGTATGAGAATCTACAAGTAAAATTTTTATTTCATTTTCCACAGGGGAATAATTTTTAAACCAAGTTCTATCATGACAAACATGTACCCAAGCACCCTTGTCTACCCACCATCCTTCTGACTTATTAATCATATTCACTTCACTAATCATAGTCACAAATTCCTCTTTAGCAACATTAGCTTGTAATGACCCTTATTTCCGAAATTGACAATTCCAGCACGATGGCTCGATTTGACACACACAGGACAACATAATTGTTATTTTAATATTGTTTAGAAAGAGGTCCTTGGTTTTTATAGTCATTTTTTTATTTTGAAAAATTATTTTTATTTTGAAATGGCTTCCTTTTCATAAACTTTCCCTTAGGTTTTAAATGGGCACTATTTTTAGCATTTTGACTCTTAGAAATATTATCACTAGTAGCAATGTGTACCTTATTTGGATTTGAGCCTCCATTGCCTCCATTGGTTTCTTCATTTCCATTTTGCTTCCTTACTTCTTTTTCAACTCTAAGGCATGTCATGAGGTTCACTAAAGTAAGCCTTTGCTTATGACGAAAGCCTTTTTGAAAAAATCCTTCCAAGAACTTGGTAGCTTGTCGATGACGGCCGCCACTTGCATTTGTTCATCCACTTTGATTCCTTCGGTTTGAATTTCATGAACTAAATTTTGGAATTCATGAGTTTGAGCAATGATAGAATTGTTCTCCACCATTTGATACCGAAAATAGAAACTACAAGCATATTTCTTGTGGACACCCCATTTTTACCAATTATTTCTACTATATGTCCATGCAAATGATCAACTAGAATAGCTGATCATTGGGTGAGGAATTGGCCTTGTAAAGACCAAATTGCCCAAATTGCCCTTTTCTGAGGAAAATGACAATTCATTATTTCATGTGTACATTTGGATTGGAATCAACCCATTTGTATTGCATTTGACTTTTGAGGTGTTTTAGAACATCCCTGTAAATTTTCATGGCATTCTGATGAGAGCTCGATAGGTAATTAGGGTTTTTGCGACTTGAAGGGCATTTTCATCCTTTTTCTCGTATAATTTCCGAATGACCTTCGAATTCGAAACGGATTGTTTCATGAGGTTTATATGGATGTGGGGAGTGTATTTGGTGTATCAATTGAGCCTTTGAATGGTTGGGATGGATTCTCCCAAAATCGATCCCACGGGTAAGGATGAGCCGAATTAGGGTTTCGATCAAATTGACCGTGAATTGGTCGTTTTCACCAAAACAAAAGATTTTCAAAACATGTTGTCAAGTACCAATTTCATGTTGAAACCATGTTTTTAGAAGTGGTGCAAGCCTAATTGATCAATTTTACAAAACAGAGAATGGTCATATGACCAATTTTGGCACAACCGGATCAATTGGCTAGCTTTTTGCTAAAACCCTTGACCATGGTCAATTGATTTTAACCCAAAAACATTCTAAAAATGTGGGGGATCAAAACACAGTCGTTTTGAGCCCTGAACCATCGGATTTGGATCAAATTTGACCAAAATATGGCCAAAATTCGAAAACCCTAAAATTGGGGAACAATTTTGGAAAATCAGCATGGTGACCGTCCTAGCTAGGACGGCCAACCGTCCAGCTAGGACGGTGTAACACCCCACACAGGGTTACCCCTATGCGGAAATGCCACAGTGACATAAAACACCAAGCGCTTATCTTTTGAGTAATTTCTTTTTAAAATTAACACAGTTTTTCAAAATACGCGTGCGGAAGTCTTTAAATATTTTTTTCAACATCTCAACAATTAAAGATAGCGCTGAGTACTAGTTTGTATCCTGAGTACAGTCCCGTAATGTACCCAAATTTCAAAAACATCCATTTAGTTTACTGAGTTGGATAGAGTCTCATGCTGATAACGTGTCATCCTCTTAAAGAAAACACATAGCAGAAAAATAAACAAACACCAGGATTTACATGGTTCAGCAAATTGCCTAGTCCATGGTGAGTCATTTTTATTATTGTTATTCATATTACAAGAATACAATATCTTCTTATCTCAATACATTCAGAAATATTCACATCCTTCCATATTCTCATATCTGTCAACAAATTTTATCATCAACCAAATATCACATAAATAAATCATCATATCTGTAATTCATTTATATATATTACAGAATATATCCATCACTTTTTCACAATAAATAATTTTACAGTACATGCATGCTTTATGCATATGACAGATATATGATGCAATGCTCATGCATTCATACCTGTCATTTTCTCTGTTCTGCTTTTCCTGCAAAACATCAACACATAAAAGATGGCTACCTCATTTTTAAGGTACTCAACCATCTTAACCACAACAGCATCCCCTCCTTTTTAGGATGTATATCACCCAATCCCCACCTTTTTAGGACCTACCGCGATTGTCACTCATTGACAAGAGGATTTACGTACTATTTTTAGCAAGGGTGATATATTAGTGCACTAACTGTTTCCTAGGATCTTTTGTCCTATCGGTGGTATCTCAACTCCACAGTTACAAAAATAATCATAAATGCATATGATTTTCTATGCAATATATTTCACATGTAACTGTGTCTCATGCCAGATGCAATTATGCAATACATATGGCATACATCTCATATCAACAATTCATGTATGGCAATCATGCATACATTTCAGAGTATATTAACTCAACATATATCTCATATCAACTGTTATATCAGTGATATACAAATAAATCATTCTGCTCACTCAACTTGAGCCACCACATGTAACTGTGCCACTGTAACACCCCGTACTTCTCCAAGTAACAATATTGTCCGCTTTTCTTGCACGCGTAACATGCGCGCCCATTTACGCATATCCACATGACAAGTGCACGGTTTTATTTTATTAAAACACATTGTTACTATGAGATGTATGGAATTTACTGTTAAGCCCAGTCACTTTCTCATAACGTCATCACCACATGCCATATGCCAATTTTATGTGCAATAATTATGGCAAATATCACAAGTATGTATTTTATACATAACAATTAACATGCTTCATCATTTTATTCATAATAATAACAGCATGTTATAAACTTTACAAATATCACATATATATTAACAGTTTATATATATGCCAATATAATTTCCATAACTTGTATTTCCAAGGTCTTTCACTAATCATCATGATTTTATAAAAATCAATTATTCATGAAAATTAACTATTTTCCAAAGACTCACAATTTGGAAGATAGCTAATTTTCTATCCACATGTATTTTATATACAATAATCCATTCACACTGACGGTAACCTTATTTTAGGATTCACCATTTCACCACACAGGATCATACATGCATACTCACTTACATGTTACATCAATATTTTCCATCTTTTTGGCTAACTTTGCACACTTATAACTCCTTCGTTACTCATCCGATTTGGATGATTCAAGATGTTATAGAATCTGTGTGATATAAGCTTTCAAAATATCATGGTGGTGTATAACACCTCCCATCCGAACATATTTAAAAATGATGCCCAAGTAGGCTCGTTAATAAAATTTCCGATTTTTCGGCAACTTCGGTTCTCAATTTCTCTCACAATTCACATCCAATTGAAGTGATTCAAAGTTCTAAATTCATATAAAATCAATCTACATCATATATGTAAAAATCATAATTTTTCGATAAACTATGAAAATACACTTTGTGTCACTATTAAAGCTTCAAGGAAACTTTCTCTCTCTAGAAATTTCCATTCATCCATAGGTCTTTTTCCATGATTCTTGTCTCTAAAAATCCATAAATTCAAGCTTTACAATATACTCAAATTTCAGAATTTTCGGACATATACACAATATACTACAAATTTTCAAAGTTTCAATATTTCTAAACTTCAGAAAATCATAGAAATTAATCTACTCATTGGAAAATTCCCAAATTTGATACACATGATCTTGAGTTGATATAATTGATGGGAAAAATAGTCCCAAAGTTTCAGATTTTCATTTTCATATAAAATAAAAATTCAAGATTTGAAATCCCCATATTTCATTTTCATGATTTCCATCCAAAAACAGTTTTTAGTGTTTAGGCCGTATCTTCTAGCTCATTTATCCAAATTTAATGAACAACCAGTGTTCTGAAAAGAAAACTCGAAGATCTACAATTTCATATTTCACAACCATGGCCTAATTTCAACATTTTCATGGTCAAAATAAGCAATTACCGTAGCTTTTCTATTTTGGACGAAAATATCTTTTGCTGAAAAACTAGTTTGAGTAAAACAATCATAACTCTTCACACAAAATTCCAAATAAGTCAAGGTCGGATTTGTTAGAAAGCTAATTGAAAGACCTACAACTTTCATGAAGAAGGTTTAGATCAATTCGGCCTCTAACCAAATCAAAAATACCCAAACAGTAGCTCTATTTTTAAAGCTCAATTTGTTCTAAATTTTCCTAGAACTTTCTAGGCAAACAAACACCTCCCAATTTCACCAAATCATGATATAAACTCATCAATTAAGCTAAAATCAAGATAGAAAAGAATAGGAACCTCACCCAATTTCGAATTTGAAGAAGATTTGGAGTTGAATTTCCCAAATTCCCAAACTTTCTCTTATTTTCTTTTCTCTTTTCTTTTTCTCTTCTTTCCTTCTCTCTTTCTTTCTTTCCTTTTCTTTCTCTTTTCTCTCCCCTTTCTCTTTCTCTCTTCTCTCCCTTTCCTTCTCCCATCCGAAGACACCTCCCTCTTTCTTGTCTTCCTCCCCTCTTTCTTTATTCTTTCCCTTTCTTTTATTTTATTACTATCATTATTATTATTATTATTTTTTTCTTTTATTATTCCTATCTAATCCCTATCTACCTATATATCTACCCCTCCTTCCCTTCTCTCCTAACTCCCTCTTCTATCTACCTCTCCTAACTCCCTCCCCTCCCCCACACACAATATATATATATATATATATATATATATATATATATATATATATATATATATATATATATATATATATATTATTTTCAAATCATAAAATTTACTATGGTGATAATCCACCATTCTCATCTTCCATTCTCAAATTTATCTACCACTCT
>JAESVK010000392.1:1146695-1189272 GCA_017140935.1 Hamamelis virginiana
CCATTCATATTTACCCACCATTCACATTTATCCACCATTCATATATATATATATATTATTTTCACCCACATATATATATACATATTATTTTCACCCACATATATATATACATATTATTTTCACCCACATATATCCACCTCATATAAAATATATATATATATATATATATATATATTTATATATATACACACCCACATTTTAGATGTCACCCAAGGGTGTACATAAATTCTCATGCACCCTTCTTAATTGATGACCACATGGCACATTTCATTGCCCAATGGCAAAATGCCAAGTGTGCAATAAATAAAATAAAATAATAATAATTAAGAAAATTTACTATTGAAAATTTACCATTAGAAAATTTACTATTCAAAATTTTGGGGTCTCACAGACGGCCAACCGTCCATGCCTAGGACGGCCATCAGCTGGCTAGAGCCAATTTTGCCATTTTGGAAAATTTGACTTATTTTGGCCGATTTGATTTGATTTTTTGGCATAAATTCGAAGGGTTTCAGCTTTCAAACCCTAGAGAGATTCATTCTAAGCCCTAGGATCGTTTTTTAGAGGGATTGATCCTAGCCATTCAAGGTTTTAAACCCTAACCCTATATATGCTGCATTATGGAGTTAGAGAGGAGGAAGGAAGAGCATTCTAGGGTTTAGAGATGAGGCTACAGATCTGGTTTTTACACAATTGGGGGAGAGAACAAAGGTGAGGAAGAAGGAGAAGAAGAGCCATAAGCTTGGAGCTTAAAGGAGATCAATCAAGGAGAAAAGAGAGAGGTAATGGCTTTATCATTGAACAATATGTTCTCATTTGTTCATGAATGATACTATGATTATTTTGGGTTTGATTATTTTGTATTTGATTTAATATATATGCATGATTAGAATAGGATGTAGTTTAAATATAGGATAATAGTATGTTCATCATGAATAAGGTTGGTTTTATTTTGATTATGTGTTAGTATGCATGTTAGGGTTAACTTAGTTATGATTTTATGTGAGTTGATGTGTCTAGGTTATTTATTTATTATGAGCATGTATGTTTAGAATAGTTATTTGTATGATGTTATATGAGTAATCATAGTTAGGGTATTTTTTATGTTGATTTTATGTTATTTTATGTGATTAGGGTTAATGTGTATGATTAGTGTAGTTTAGTTATGTATTTTATGTGAGTATGCATGTTAGGGTTAGTTTCTTATTATTCTATATGAGTATGCATGTTAGGGTTAGCTTTCTTGTTATTTTATGTACGTATGCATGATTAGAAGTAGTTTTATCATTATTCTATGTGAGTATTCATGTTAGGGTTAGTTTTCTTGTTATTTTATGTACGTATGCATGATTAGAAGTAGTTTTATTATTATTTTATGTGAGTATGCATGTTAGGGTTAGTTTCTTGTGGTTTTATGTGTGTAAGCATGCTAGGGTTATTTTTTGTTACGATTTTATGTTTAGGATGAGTCCATTGTTATTATTTCATGTATGCGAGCATGCCTAGGGTAAGTATTGATATATTCATATTGTTATTTGAATCTCTAAATGTTTGATTGATGGTATTAATGGTGATATGAATGTGTTAATATGTATTCTTGACATGTGATGAGTTGTGAGTCATTTTCTATGCTTTTTCATGATTATTTGAACACTTGATATTGATTTGATTGTTTGAACATAAAAATTGTGTACGAGGGAGCGTGCAAAGGTAAGATTCTCCCCTTGTGTTTAAACTAATTATTTAAGCATATTTTTGTGTAGTTTTTGATATGTTTTGCATGGTAAATTAGTCAAGCATATTAGATTGTATGCTAGGGTGTTTATTTGATGTTTTTTATGGATTAAAAATGGTTTTTTTAAATTACTTTAATTATGTATTCAAATCTGTCCAGATTTGAATACGTGGTTTAAAGTGGTTTAATTAACATTTTTAAGCCATATTTTGCATGATTTTATTAGTAGTTTCATAGTATATTCATGTAGAAAGCATGCTAGGACATTTTCACATTTTTATTATTTGTTTTCATGATTGTTAGAGTGGTTTAAAGTTCGTATTCAAATCTGTCCGGGTTTGTTTATGCCTTTAAATTATTCTAAAAATTATTTTAGGGCCAAATCCAACTTAGGAATATGCTTAGGATCACATAGTTTGATTAGTATGCATTTAGGAACATTTTCATGCATGATTGGAATTGATTTTGTGAATGTTTGATTTATTTAGTTAAATTACAGCATGCATTTGCATTAGTATGTTAGGATTTTTAGAAATACTTTAGGGCTAGTTAGAAACCCTAGGCTAGGAAGGTCACTTGACCTTCCCTCGGAATTTCCTTTGTTGTAAAGATTGCTATCAGAATTGTGTATTTTATTTGATTTAAGAGTCGATCTTCGAGAGATTTCCTAAAAGATTTTTGATGCAATATTTATGAAATAAATATGATTTTATGAGATATTTGATTATTAATTGATTTTCAAAAGATTTGAAATGTTTTAAAGATTTTCTTACCTTGGAATGAAATTCCTCCCATATGATTTGTTTTCTTGAAAATCTTTGAAAAAGATTTTTAATTGGAATTGAATTCTAAAGATAGAATTATTTGGAATATTTGAATTTTATGAATATCTTTTAATTTGAAATGATTTCAAATAAATGATTTTGAAAGAATAAAAACTCTCGAAGTTAGAGTCTTCAATTAGGTTGAAATACCTTTGATGATGTGATCGATTACAATAGGAGAATCCTAGGGTAGTCGAACTACGTGGACTTTGATACTTGCTAGGTGATACTAGTAAGTTACGTAGGCGCTAATAGGGCTCAAGTCCGCCCTAGGATGCCCGTAGGGTGTCCTAGGTTTTAGGGGTTTGTTTGTATATATTTTTCTATTATTATTAATATAACTAAATATAGATAATGCATTTATATCAATACTTTTTTGGTTGATTAGATTATTTAGGATTGTTTGTAATAAGAAATTTAAATAGCCCAAATAAATTAGAAGTCCTTTAATTAGGGCGAGGTGGGTGCCTACAAGTGAAAGCTTGGAACCTTCCCACGTCGTAACCTAGCCCCCGGATCCAACTCTGGTTTGTAGACTGTCTTTTCATTGAAAATGGAGTTTGTTTTGTTTTGATTTAAAAAATAAAATATTTTTCATGGTTTCCTTATTCCTTAAAAATAAGGTGGCGACTCCTTTGTTTGTTTTCTAAACCCCCCTAATCACATCGCCCGGTGATGATGTGGACACCACCATCAAAGCCCCGTCCACGAGGCTGGTCCATATTTCTTTGCACTCGTTTCTTTGGAATCATATTTTTGTTGAAGAACTTTCCAAATTTTCTTAGTAGTATAGTAAGTAGTATTATAATAATCATAAAACTGATAGGACAAACAATTTAGATAATTCTTACAATCCTCCCCATTATTCTTCCACTTTTCAACAAAATTTTATGCTCTTTTTTCTCATCATCACTCATATTTTCAGTTGCTACTTTTTTAGGATTCTTTGAAGTAAGAACCCATGCAACATTTATAAGCTTCAAATAAAATAAAACCTTATTGAGGTTGCCGGTGTTAGGAGCACTAGTGTTGGCACTAGTTCTTTCCATGGCTATTTGTTTTAATTTTTTTTGGAAATTATAAAACAATATTACCTCAAAAATAAAAGACAGGTGAAGTTAGGCGGGTTGAGGTGTGGACTAGGTCGCTATCTTTAAGACGATTCACGCCACTACGGAAAGATCCGATGCAATAGTTTCTAGCACGTCGCCTCCAGGATACAACAAGCCCAACCACTCACTGTTATTTTTTTTAAGCTTGCACAAATTTGAGAAATTATGAAACTTCACACAATACCTTTCTTTGCCCAAAGAAAAACTCACAAAACACTTAAAATTCTAAAAACTATAGAGAATGAAAGAGATAAGAGAAAGTTTGTGAATTTGTGAGTTAGAATGCCTAGAGGAGTCCTCTATTTATAGGTGTAACAAGGTGTAACCTATGCTGCATAATTAAACATAGCATTCACTCCATTTGTGAAGGTTAGGAAAAAAAATTCAAACATTCTTGAAAACTCATACCTCATCCACCTTTTTCATTTCTTGCGCACGTGAGGTGCCAAGTTCTATAAATCTTTACTAGGCATGAGTGAAAAAGAGAACTAAAAAACTACTCATTGTTCTTTTCTTCTAACCAATGTGGGATAAGGGAGGATAGGTAAGTTTCATTTCTATTAAAATACACCAACATTTTCTATATAAGGATGAACAGATTACATAAAATAAATAAATAAATAAAAATGTTTTTATGAAAACTACCTTACAATTGAAAAAATATTGTGTTTGTACCTTATTTTAGATTTGCGCCCACCCCTTGCCTCCGAGTGGAGTCTCTAGCCCATTGGTTCGCCTTGTCCGCCACACATGGATCATGGTTCATGGGAAACATAACACCAAAATGTATGAAGCTTTACCATTTACTTAATTTTAAATTCCACCAAATTCATTTTTTATTAATTATTTTTTGAAAAAATTATTCAAAAGTATTTAAGTTTAGAGCTTTATAAATTACGAGATTTAGTTTTATAGCATGAGGTTTCTAATTAAATTTTTTAAATTCTTTTATTTATTTATTTATTATGTTAAAAAAATCCTTGAATCTAATAATATAAAATACTTATTGTGGGCATATAAACCTTCTTTTTTTAGTAAGTACTTCTATTAGTTTTTCTCTAGCAAAGAGAAAAAAGAGTTCTTAACTTAAAAGTCCCTATGATAAGATTTTTGTACCCAAAAATCTAACTGAAAAAGATTTGTACCAAAAGGTCCATTGCTAAAAATTGTGACTAAAATACCCCTATTTTTCTACATTGGAGGCCGAAATCGAAGCAGAATAATTAGCTCCCGAAATGGAATGTATTCAAATGGCAGACCACCGTCCAACCACGAATCTCGCTCGATTAAAATCATTAGTTCTTCTTTCCAAACAGATTCCAAAAAACCCTAGAATCTTAGAGGAAGCTTGAGGTGTGATTGGGCTCGTCTTCCCCTCCGATTTGCAGCACTCTGTTCGTTGTGACCGTACATCAATGGCACGAAAAATTTATGATCTATTGAAACAATCCTGTTAACAACTTATAAGTTTATGGGGTTTTGATGGCTAGATTTCATCATGCTTTTCTCCATTTGCCTAATACATGATACACTCTTGATTGTTTATTGAAACTTATAAGTTTATGGGGGGTTTTGATGTGGGGATTTCATAATTTTTTTTATACATTTGCCATAAATAAGTTCTATTCTTATATGTTTTGTTAAGAACTTACAAGTTTATGGGAGTTTTGATGGCTGGATTTCCTAATTTTTTTCTATATTTGCCACAACCATGATCCAATCTTATATGCTTACTCAAAAACTTAGTTGTTCTTTCAGCAGGATTTCATCAATTTTTATGCATTAGATTCAAACATGAACCATGCCAGTATGCTAGCTAGTTTGAAAGAGAAATATGTTTGTACATGTATTAAATAAAAGGGAAAATTATCCAAAGGACCCTAAAAATAAATTTTATTATCACTAAATTCAAATCCCCTCTAGGCCATAATTGAAGTCAACTAATAATGAGAGATTAACTAATATATTATTTCCATATTCTCAGCTTGCATTTATTTATTATATTATTTTCAGTTGTAAACTTTTATTTTCCTTAATTTTAGGAAATTATCATAACCTAAACGGATTAAAATTTAGTATTGTTTTTAATTTGAATTTTATATCGAAAGATAAAAAGAGAGTTTTAAATCCCTAATTCTACGGTTAAAAAATCATCATCAATTTCAGTCCAATTAAACCCAAATAAATAAATAAATTATGATATACATGATTCATCCAAAACCAAGAAAACAAACTTTTCAGAAATCCAAAAGCAAAATCGTGTCAAAACACCAAAAAAATTGAAACCCCATCCAAATGAATCCCGAAATAAACCAAAGATACATGACGTACTCTAGTTTGCCAAAGTATGGATTTTCCCAAAACCCCAAGAAAACCATCATTGGATCACCATGAAGTATTGAAACCATAACTTATCCTCACTCTAACCCAAGTTTGTAGCTAGAAGCATAAGATTCTGCACTTTTAACTTTCCGTTTGTTAGAGTAATGTATCGTCAAAACATTCCAAAACCATGCAGCGAAAGAAGAAAAAAAAAAAAACAAAGATTTTACAGAAGTGTTCGGGTAATAAAAAAAAAAAAACCATGTGGCAATAGCATCAGTTTCGTTCTAGCTACTATTCTTGAAATCCAATGAAGATCCCCCTACTACAAACCCGTCACGGCGCAAATTATGGCCAGATTCAGAACCATGGATGGTCAATCTCATCATCACCTCCATCTCTTCCATGTGTCCCATCTGTCCCGAATGGGGGTTGATGTGTCCCATTCTCAATTAACTTGAAATAAAATCTTTAAAATTTAGTCATGCTTGATATCCATAGCATCGCTTTATTTGATTCTTCAAAATCAGGCATGCTATTATAAGGTGCAATTATGCAACTTTAGTGATTTTTGTAAATTTCATTGTAGAACGAAATTTGAAAAATCGATCGTTGAATCCCAGTAATTTTTGACGAATATGAAATTCATAAGTAGTTTATCTAATTTAACGGTTGATTTTTGAAAATATAATCGATTGTTTCACTTGATTAATAAATCAGTCCCTATCTACTCTATTTAAGCAATTGATTCTCATAGATGCAGTTGGCAAAAAAAAAAAGGAATATTCTCTTAGATGTGAAAATTGGGTATTTTGTTCTATTGTTTCTACTTTCTAGATTCCATTGGTATTAATAATTTGGCAATTGGTTGAGTTTTGATGGGTTAAATGAATTCTAATTAATTAAAGGTCTATTTGGGAACATTAATTTAAGGAAGACGGCTTCCAATTGCTGTAAAATAAGATTCAAACTTATATTTCAAATGTTTTAAAGTTAACTGAGTAATGCATTCCAAACAAAAACAAAAACAAAAATCAGGCATGCTTTCATAATTTACTAGTATGGGTTGTTTGTTTGGTGGGCAAAAAAAAAAAATTTAAAATTCCAATTCAAAATTAATTTTCTTGACAGTCATAGTCATGGACAAGCATGCAGAATTCATCAAACTGCATGCTTTGAATAAGGCAAACGATTGGTGTGTGGTCAGTGGTCACAGTCAAATAGGGTACCAATTCAACTCTATCTAATAGCTATAATAATTTGTTAGATAGAGGCCATTGTCATGTTAATTAATTTTTAACACAAACAATATTTAACTATGTTTTAATCATTTTTGTCACATTGAGGTTTTGAAGTAATGTTTAACTATAGAAAGAAACAAAACCTTGATCCTTAATTGTGATTAATAAAGAGTATTAATTTGTTAAGTGTGGGTACTAATTGTCCAAGCATGTTTAATTAACCTAATTTGTTAGGTCATGGGCTCACCGGGCATCTATACTTAACAGTACATGCATCCTAATCTTTTTAATTCCAAAAAAAAAAAAAAAAATCAGAATATGTGATTCTAGTTAGGTGGATTGAAACCAGGACCTGGCTTCATTAATTAGGAACTAATCATGCAGAAATATGCCATTGCTGGGCTTCTAGATTCTCTTATCCTTCATTAATCATTCATGGCCCATGACATACGTGGTGACGTGGAGTCCAATTACTACAGTTCTGTGAGTCAGGCTTCATTGTTAAGTTGTTGGGCCACGACGTATACAATTTTGTATTCTCTCCTACAAATTAAACATGTAGGCACAATCCTATAAGGAGATATATATATATATATAAGTAAGAATATCATAACACATAAAATTATATACAAGTGCTACTGTTATTTCATGGTCTCGAATATGAGACAAAACAGTCCAAATCCGTCCTGGCCCTGGTCGGCTGGTCCTGCTTCTTGGCCTTCGAACAAATAAATTTTGTTTGATTCTTGATTCGATTTTTTTTTTTCGAATTGAACCGAACCGAATTTGAATTGAGACAGGAACTGATTCGTAGAAAAGGTCCATGGAACCGTCTTTTAAATATATATATATATATATATATATATAATCCTAGCAATATATGCTTAAAAATCATAGGAATCCGACGGTTGTTTTTTCAAAATATCACTGAGAAAAATTGTGACTGTTTTAAATGATCACAGTATTTCATACTCTTCTTCTGAAGTGCTGACAGTCAATCATGGTAATTTTTGGCAATTATGACATACATAAGAAGAGTATTTAATACAACAGTTGATTTTTCAAAATACATATCCCACAGTTAGTTAAAGCGATTAGAAAAGAAGCTGACACAAACAGGCCCTAAGCTCCCATTTGTGTTAGATTTTGCTAAAATCACTTCTGGAAAACTATCTTTTTAGAGATTCAAATTCTATTTTCACATATCAAAATTTTCATACTAGAAGTGATCGTCACAAAAGCAAGGAGACGCAACTTTTGCCACAATCACAAGAAGTATGAAAATTTTACCATCCTATCACACCTCAAGTTGTTTATAAGCTAATAGTAATTGTCACTCCATCTTTTAAATCAAATGAAATTTTGAGATTCAAAAACAGTTTTTAAAAAAAGTTAATACAAATGGGCTCTGTGTGCTACTATATAATTAACATTTTAACAAATTTCCCTATAATAATGGCCGTTTGAAAAAAAAAAAAAAAAAATATGATGTTAGTGATACCTACAGCTGATATTATAGCTAGTTAGGTTTCATCGTTGTAGGAGATTGATTGCCATAAGAAACTGCGCATGCATTTATAAGTTTCAATCAATACAAAAAAGTTTCGTGAAGAATTGTATATGTATCGCTCTTACAAAAATTTATTGAGTGGGATTCATCGTCATTTGATAATGATATTCTAAATAGTTGAGAGATCGATACTAGCTTCAATAAAATCACAGCAAAATTATAAAGGGTGAAGATCGAGCTGTCATTAAAGGACCTCAATTATTATTATTATTATTTATACAGGTTCATAAAGAATTGTTGTGTGGTCTTTCAAAATTTATCAATGGGTGGGATTCATAGTCATTTGATAATGATATTTTTAATTTAACTAGTGAACTAATTAGAGAGGCAAATGGGACAATTTTAGATGGGGATCTAGCTTAACCCATGGGAAATGGGTTTTCATAATCAAATGATTCTGATATATGTTCTATAGGTAAATGAGATGATTTGGAGAGAGAGAGAGAGAGAGAGAGAGAGTATATCCTAGCTTATAACTTTGCTATCATAATCGATCACGCAATTTAATGGGACAATACATCGCTATTTAACATGCAGCATGATGATGCATATATGCAAATGCGTCTCTTACCCTCAAAAATGATTGCCACCTCTGTCTGTCTTCTTTCATCTAAGAGTTCCATACAAATACGAAACTATATATACGCCACTGTATATATATAAGTATGTATAAAAATCTTGGGTCGTTGTTACAATCAACCAAAAGTCCAAAAGTCACCTTGGCTGCTTTTCGCTTGACACATTTTGCCGTCAGGCAACGAAATATGGAAAGAGTTTGCTTCAGCAATTGAAATATCTGAACTTCTATATCCATATATTTTTCTAGTGGACGGCTCACAGCAGTCCGTGCTGTGACGCGTGCAATTCATGGACTGTGATGTGCCACCGTGTGTGTGTCTATATATATATCTATATATATATATATATATATGGGACAGGATCCTTCACACATAGTTTTTACACCTAATTTGACATGTTGTTTGCAAAATCAAGCATGTGATATAAGCGTAAGATAAGTATTTTGAGAAACCGACCGTTGGATAACTCTTTGTGTTAACTCTTTTTTAATACAAAGAGTTAATAATTTGAGAGCTAATTATTATCACTGCATTAATTGCTTCTCTTTTTTTTTTTCTTTTTTTCTTTTTCCTTAATTTGTGAAACGATAGAAGCTACCTTAATTCCCAAATTTTCAATACCAACAAATGGGTATTGTTGCACTGTCGTGTGCTAGAACCTGTGATTTTTCTCCTAAAGTCTAGAATACATGCCATTGAAATGTATGTTATTCTGCTACAAGGGCATTCGAAAATGCTTTTCTTAAAATGTATGTATGTATATATATATATAGATATGTTTTGTGGAAGTGTTCTACTAATATATATAGGATGAAAGGAATATAATTTTATTATTAAAGAATCAATTAAAATGGTTCATACCCATCAAAATAATAAACAAATAATTAATTATTTAAATAATTAATTAAATATCATAGTTGCTTAGCCTTTATTGTAATGAAAGGGCGTATCGTTACGTTATGGCCTTTTGGTTTTGATAAAAATGTGTCGAAATTGAAAGCGTACATAGCTGTTTGAAGTTTTAAAGGTCATTTAAGATGATAATTTCTTATAATACTCTTCAATCTTCTATGAAAAGAAGAAGACAACATTAATAATAAAGTAAATTAAAATGCGGTGTGTGGTGATCAGCTGCTTAACCCACTTCATTAAGAGGATCAACTGACCAAATCTCAGTGTCACCTTCTTCGATCTCACAGCTTGGAACCTACTAGAAACCTCTCTCTCTCTCTCTCTCTCTCTCTCTCTCTACTTTTTGGGCATACATCATATCTGAAAAATTGCCACAGGACCATATTTAGTTGGGGATGAATCTAAGTAGTAATTATTTATGATTATGTTTGGATGTGTTGTTTTTTATTTTATTTTTTAAAATTAAAAATGACTCTTTTTTATTTTTATTTTATTTTGAATTTTTAGAAATAAGGAGCATATTTGAGAGTGCATGGTAATGGGTTTTATTGTAAAAATAAAAGTTGTTCAAATGTCGTCAATGATTAGAGTAATAATAGGACAATGGTAATTGCTATGATGATAAGATGAAGTGGGAATGGAAAAAACAGTGTTAATGAGCCGAATGTAATAATAATGGGATATATATGTGGGCAATGTAAGAACAACTCTGCAACAGTGGTGAATAAAATTTTTAAAAAATTTTGAAAATTTGTGGTGGGATTGTAGTTTAGTATGTTTAGATGGTAGTGGATCTAGCTATGCTAATAAAAATAATGATTTTGGTATAGTATGTTGTGAGTTTGTGACATCTTAAAAATTGGAAATAAGTTTTTTAAAATTTATAGAAATATTTAGTAAATAAGCCAAACCCAAGCCTCAAATTTAGGCTCGTTTAATAAACAATCTAAGCTCAAGCACACCCAGGTTTGGCTCGTTTGTGTACGTGAACAAGCTTGTTAGTAGGCTCGTGAACAAGCTCTTTAAAAACTTTTGTTTAGATTAATAAAAAAATTATAATTTAGGCTTGAATAAGCTCAATGTATTCATGACTTTATTTTTTTAACTTGATTTTTTTTATTTCCAATATAAACCAAGTATATAGAAGTTATTTTTTAAGCTTTTGACATTAATTTTAAACTTTCACTTATTGTAATTTAAGGTTGCAAATTAATCAAGCCCTTCGTGAATAGCTCCACGAACAAGCTCGATAGTAAACAAGCCAAACTTAAACATACCAAAGCTCGGCTCGTTCAACTTAGGCTCGAGCTCGGCTCAAATTTAAATAATCAAGCTTTTGACTGAGCCAAGCTTGAGCAGCCCAAAGTTAGGCTCAGCTCGACTCGTTTGCAGCCCTAAACGCAATCAAATATGGTTCAAGTAAGTAGTGCAAAGAAAGGAGTAATTAATCAAAGGGATGAATCAAGAATGCACATTCAATCCTAGCATTCGAAGTATCTTTCTCCTCTCTTAGGAGCCTCTATTTCTTGTGTTCTCACAAGTCTCTATCTTCTCCATGCATTTTTTTTTTTTTTTTTTTTTAAGACCACTTTAACCCTCATTTCTGTCAGATTAGCTTTTACTCAAGTAGCTTTATTTTCTTATTTTACATTTCAATCAATTATCTTTATTTCCTTTTTTATCTCTTTCTATCCTATCACAATTTCAAATTTGAAAGATTACAGGAAGGTAAGATTTTCCTGATTCTTTTCATTTTTAATGAGTTCTAATTCAAATTTGAATGAATCAAATAAATCCATATCTCATATATTCACAGTTTTGCTTTAGCATTAAACTATTTCCATATAGAAAGTATACGTATGTGTAAATGTCAATTGGATAAAATTTATATGTTGGCATTCTGAAATTTATATATCGATATTTCATTATTTTAGTTTGAGTTTGTTTATGTTCACATTTATCCTTAGGAGTTGTTTGTTCAGATTCATTATTTAATGAGATATGGAATTTTAAATCACTTTATATTTTTCACGATTATTGTAAGTTGGGTTTTCCAAATATATATGTGTAGAGATGAAAAATTTCTAGCCATACTCAAATTGCCACATGGCTTAAGCCAATTAAATCATGACCAATTAAAATGTGTCATGTGCCATCAAATGGACCCACTAGGATACTCTAAAGGCAAATAAGAAATTGTCAAGTGTCCTATTTTACACATGCTTAACAAATAACAATTAGCAATGTGTTTTAAATCTGTGATTAAGTGGACAAATAAAATCTTGCCACCTATCACATTGGGCCAATTAAGGATAATTATTTAAAATTAATATTTATCTTTATCACTCATTAAATAAGGATAATTATTAAAATAAATATTTATTTTTGTCATCCAAGTGGAGTAAACTAATCAAATGGCACCACATGATCAGATGAAAATGCCTTCCAAATAATTCATATTTATCCTTACAAATTATATAAATAAGGATAATTATTAATAAGCCAATTCATATCCAAACACTCTACACCCTACCACTATAAATAGGAGTGGCCTCCAAAGGTTGAGGAGAACAATTCTGAAGCAAAGAAGCTCTCTCAAATTGAAGCATCAAAGCCCTAAAGAACTTCCCAAGCATCAAAACCTTCAAGTTGAAGATCAAGCATCAAGCGCTTCAAGTTGAATTCAAAGCCTTCATCAAACCTTCAAGTTAAAGATCGAGCATCAAGCCCTTTAAGTTGAAATCAAAGCCTTCATTAAACCTTCAAGTTGAAGACCAAATCCCTTCAAGTTGAAGATCAAACCGTACAAGTTGAAGATCCAAAGCCTTCAAGTTAAAACTCAAGCTCCAAGCCTTTCAAATTGAAGATCAAGTTCAACAAGTCCTTAAACAAGCCAGATTCAAGAACACGTGATCATCACCCTTGAATCGAGAAATCTACCATGAGAAGAATTAGAGGATTTTTTTTAATCTTTTGTAAAAGATCAACAGAGATTGTACTCCACACTTGTCAAATATTAATCAAAATCGACATTTGTCTACTCTCTTTTCGGTGTTTATTTAAAAACACGAAATTTGTGTGTACAATATGTTTATCAAAGATCGTTAAAAATGATCAAGTTCGCAGACGTATGCATTTATATGTAATGTTTAAATGGATTTGCATAAAAAATCTCTACAAAATAACTGTAAAGATAAAAAATTAATTATCAAATGCATATGAAATTACAATAAAATTCACAAATATTTACAATTTCAATACTAAAAACTTCAAACCCAAGCCTAATCCAAATGTGGTTGTGAGTTTTTATCCCTCACATATGTAATGTACTCTAAATGTATAAATTTCTGACAAAAGTCAAAATTTATTTCTTTATAGGTTTTAAAAGCTTACCTTTTTGCCAAAGAAATCTTGATAATGATGAACCAGTCCAGCGAGTGACCCAGTACTTCGGTGAGAGACCCCCAAGTCTTATGAGTGAACAATGTGGTATGCCTTGTGTAAATGTGCGCCTATTTCTATTTTTTTTAAATAAATAAATTGAATCCTTTTATGACGAAATCTTTCCCCATGAGTGGCTATTTTATGGAAAGCAATGCCTATTTTTTTGGAATGTATAAAACATGTGCAAGTTGGCTTCTCTTTCTAAAAGGATAATTTTGTCTGTAAATAAGAATGAGGGACCTAACAGGTTAGCAACTTTTTACTTGGACCTAATATTCCAAAACTTTAATATGAAGGACTTATAACTAAAAAACAATGGTACACACCACTCTTAGCCAATGGTTACCAAGTCAAACCAAAACAAAGAAAAATGGGTATAAAGGATGGAGGCAATAAGCTTACCTCTACCACGATGCTACGAGCCGCCGTGAGCTTCTACCGTCGTCGAATCCTTCTTCCCGAACCCACCCTCTCCCTCTCTCTCTTCTTCCTTGGCAAGAATGAAAAGAAATGAGAGGTTTGGCCTATTTATATACCCTCAAGATGTAGCGAGTATTTTAATAAAAGTTATATTAAATCACTTCCCCAGCTCATCCTACTAACTATGTGAAACATCATTTAGCAACCTAAATAAAATTACCACAGGAAGTGGGGCCTATCTAAACCTTATTGCTCACGCGGCACGTAACCCAAGGTGCCCAAGCGATGTTACCATGAACAATAACATTATACGAGTAATGGACACATGACCTAAATTTTGGATGGGGTATCATAGCTTTTGCCTCGCACAATAATGCACGCCTCGAATGATTTCAAGCTCATCCACAAATGACCTTAAGCTCATCAATAGATGACCTCCAGCTCAACAAGATATAACCTCCAGCTATTAGACGAGGCATAACTCTCCATCGTGTCACATCCTTGCCTAACAAACGTCTCACTTGACCAAACAAGCTTGGAGCTCTTAGATAACCTCAAGCTCATCTGAAGCAATATAATAACATTATGCACTACAGTGCCCAAATATGCTCCTAACAAAATATAGTAATACAAACTCAAGAAGTCGAGTAAAAATAGTAAAATTCGTTGAATAAATCCAAGCCATGGGATGGTATGGTGATGTAGGGAGCATTCCAACACAACCGTTGGATCGTGGTCCACAAGATAGACCTAAAAGAGATCTTAAAAAGCCAAGATACCTAAAGGATTATCTTCATTAGTTTCCTATTATTATTAGTTTCTTTTTATCATTAGAATTATTATATTGTTAGGGGATATTATTGCTATCTTGTTGTTTCTTTTTTATTAGAGTCCTTATTTTGGTAAGAGTCAACTTGAGTTTCCTAGGAGTTTTCTATATAATGATGTAATGGGTGATGAGCCACTTATTTCTTCTTTGATTAATAAACATATTATTAAGAGTAGTCTTTTGGTGCTTCTTTTATCTTCTTCTCAATTTTGTGCTCATGGCTTGACAACCACTCGATGCCTAGTTAGAGTCGCATTGCTGTTTGATCTAATAGTATTCTTCGCTGTGTAGTGAGACAGCGACGGGTGGATTCCTGCCCGCATCAATTTGTATCAAAGAACTCGTTTGATTTGTGGTGTTTTCGTGAAGAGGCAATTCTCATGGTGAATGGTAGGCGTGGTAGAGGTGGTGCTCGCATAGAGGCTTCTTAACGTGATAACCAACCTAACAACATAGAAAAACTAAGGAGACCATTTTAGCAACTTTTGGAGCGTCTAGCACGTTTCGAAAATTTGAATCATAACAACGAAAGTTTCTTGTTGGATTAAAACATCAGCCCCTTTTATCATCGCTCCTAGTGGGGAGAGCCGGATGAAGGGGATATCTTATTTTGGCCTATGCAAAATTAATATTCTCACAATGTTGATTTGAAGGTTGATATTCCGGAGTTTGAAAAAGATTCTGCCGAATGAGTTTATTGATTGGCTTAATTCAGTTGAACGAGTGTTTGACTATAAAGAGCCGTCAGATGAACGAGTGTTAGACTATAAAGATTGTTGCTATTAAACTGAAAAAACTTGCATCGGTCTGGTGGGAACAATTGAAGGTTCGTAGAGAGTGGTTCGGTAAAAGCAAGATTCTGTCTTAGAAAAAAGATGAATATGGACTTGAAGAAGAAGTTTTTGCCCGAAAACTACCTTTAACATAATTATTTGAAGATGCACAACTTGCAGCATGGAAGTCGAAGTGTGGATGAGTACACAGAGGAGTTTGATCTTTTTTCCATGAGGTGTGCCTTGATTGAAGAAGACCACCATACTGTTGCGAAGTATTTGGGAGGACTGCATAAGGAGATTCATTACATAGTGGTTCTACAGCCATACTGGAATTACAATGATGTTTATAAACTAGCTGTCAATGTCGAAAAGCTACAGAAGCAACGTTCTGGGCATTCAGACGTCATTATGTCTGAGTCCAGTACAGGCAGACTAGTGACTTCAGCCAGAACAATAACTGATTTCGGCCGTGGGAATGGTGATTTCGGTAGACGAGATGATGCCCGACCGAAATTCGAGCAGCTTGATATTGGTTAGATTTCAAATCCTGTGCAGAAACAGAAGGGTAATGGGATGACAAAGTGCTTCAAGTGTTCGGGTGTTGGGCATATTGCATTAGAATGTCCAAATCGGAGGTATGTGAACTTGATTGAAGAACTTGGTGACTTGCCCGAAACTAAGGTGGGAGATGAACAACTTGTTTATGATAACTACCATGATAATGAAAGCGATGAGGTGACTTAGAGTAATCATGGAGAAGCTCTTGTTATTCGGCGTACCATTAATGTTTCCAAGGTCGAAGAAGATCTGGATTGGTTGCGTCATAATATATTCCATACGAGGTGTACAGCCAATGGGAAGATTTACAATGTTATCATTAACGGTGAAAGTTGTGAAAATGTGGTAGCACAGGAGATGGTCGAGAAGCTGCACCTTAAAACTGAACGGCGACCTACAACCTATAAACTTGCTTGGTTCAAGAAAGGTAATGAGGTAACCGTCAATCAGTGTTGTTTAATATCCTTTTCAATTGGTAAGAATTATAGTGATTCACAATGGTGTGATGTGGTACCAATGGACGCTTGTCACTTGTTATTAAGTAGATTTTGGCAATTTGATCGGCGAGCTATACATGATGGGCACAAAAATACTTACATGTTTTGGAAAAATGGCGTGAAAGTAATTTTGGTCCATCTAAGATGGAGAGTATTCCTAAGCCTTTAAAAGATGAGGGAAATAACTTTCTATCAATGGCCGAATTTCTAAAAAAAAAGGATGAAGTGAGTAATGTCTATTTGTTGCTTGTTAAGGAGGCCAATCTTGAGTATTCGGTTCCACCTAAACTTGAACCTTTGATGAGGGAATATAGTAATGTTGTTCTGAATGAACAACCAGCTAGATTATCTCCGATGAGGGACATTCAACATCATATAGAACATGTTTCGGGTTCTAGTTTGCCGAATAAAGCACATTATCGCATGAGCATGACGAACTTAATCGGCAAGTGACAGAATTGATTGAAAATGGGTTAATTCGGGAGAGTATGAGTCCATGTGTGGTCCCGACATTGCTCACTCCAAAGAAGGATGGGTCTTGGCGTATGTGTGTAGATAGTTGAGCCATAAACAAAATCACGATGAAGTATTGATTTCCAATCTCTCGCTTGGATGACATGTTATATAACTTATCTGGTTCTAAGATCTTCTCCAAAATTGATCCTAGGAGCGGGTATCATCAAATAAGAGTTCAGTTAAGAGATGAATCGAAAACTACATTCAAGACACGAGATGGATTGTTTAAGTGATTGGTAATGCCTTTTGATTTATCAAACGCACCAAGTACGTTTATGCGGTTGATAAATCAAGTATTTTGGCCATGCATTGGGAAGTTTGTCGTTTTGTTGACATCCTTGTGTATAGCAATGACCCCGATGAGCATATGGGGCATCTTCGGCTAGTGTTTGGGGCATTGAGGAAAGAAAACTTTTATGCTAACTTAAAGAAGTGTGAGTTTTTGTCTAATAGCTTGGTATTCTTGGGCTAAATTGTTTCAGCCGATGGTATTAAAGTTGATTCTAAAAAGATTGAAGCTATTGTGGAGTGGCCTACTCCTCAATCTATGCATGATGTGCAGAGTTTTCATGGCCTAGCATCTTTCTATCGCAGGTTTATTTGTAGTTTCAGTTCTCTTGTAGCACCTATGACTGATTACTTAAAATCTAGTGTATTTTAATGGACTGCAGTGACTGAAAAGAGTTTTCAGGCTGTAAAAAATGCGCTAGCTAAAGCCCCTGTGTTAACACTTTCAGATTTTAACGAAGTTTTTGAAGTTGACCGTGATGCTTCTGGTGTCGAGATTAGTACAATATTTAGTCAAGAAGGGAAGTCAATTGCATACTTTAGCGAGAAACTTAACGATACAAGGAAAAGGTATTCTGCCTATGATGTTGAATTTTATGCCATTATTCAAGCATTGCGTGAATGTAAAAATTACCTGCTGCATAAGGAGTTCATTCTTTATTCTGATCATGAGGCATTAAAGCACATCAATTGCCAACAAATGCTTCATCGGAGGCATGCTCGGTGGGTTGAAAAATTGCAACAATTTATTTATGTTCTTCGACACAAAGCAGGGACTCAAAACAAAGTTGTTGATGCTTTAAGTCGAATGGTACTTTTGCCAGAGACTATGGGTGTTCAAGTAATTGGGTTCAAGTTACTGAAGGACTTGTATGAGATAGATGCAGATTTCGGCCACGTCTGGACTGAATGTGTATAACACCGTTATCAAGATGATTTTTCCTTATAGAATGAGCATTTGTTCAAGGGCAATAAATTGTGCATTCCTAACTATTCGTTGAGGCGAGCAATTATAGAAGAGAGGCATGAAGGTGGTATTGGGGGACGTTTTGGCCATAATAAAACTATTGCTATAATTGAAGAAAAATTTTATTGGCCAAAATTGTACATGGATGTTGTGAAGCATGTACAGCGATGTAGGACGTGTCATACTGCTAAATGGCATTCCCAAAATAAGGGTCTCTACACTCCATTATCGAAACCTGAAGTTCCTTGGAAGGATGTTAGCATTGACTTCATATTAGGATTTCCATGTACAAAACATTGACATGATTCTATCCTTGTTGTAGTGGATAGGTTCTAAAAAATGGCACGCTTTATACCATGTAGTAAAACAATGGATGCTAGTCATGTGGCTGAAATTTATTTTTGGGAGATTGTCAAGCTTCATGGGATTCCTCATCATATCACTTTCGATCAGGATTCAAAGTTCATTGGCCATTTTTGGCGTAGCTTATAGTGGAAGATGGGTACTAAGCTTCAATTCAGTAGTGCTCATCATCCCCAAATGGATGTCCAAACCGAAGTGGTGAATAGATCATTGGGGAATTTGTTGATATCTTTGGTTGATAAAAATAAAGGGAGTTGGTGTGAAACTTTACCTCATGCTGAAATTGCTTATAATAGATCAAAGAACAGGACTATTGACATGCCTCCTTTTGAAGTTGTCTATGGCCGTAATCCAAACGGTCCACTGGATTTGGTTCCTTTGCTTATCACATATCGTTTTAGTAGTGATGCACATGATATGGCTAAGTATATCAAGAAGTTACATGAGCGAGTTTGTAAAAAGCTTGAGGAAAGTAACAACAAGTACAAAGAATTAACTGATAAGCATCGTAGGTATGTGGAGTTCAAGTAATGAGATCTTGTGTGGATTAATATGCGAAAAAAGAAATTTCCACGAGGCTAGCATTGCAAGTTGCAAGATAGGGCTAATGGACTATTTCGCGTGTTAAGGCGTGTTGGTGACAATGCTTATATGATAGATGTTTTTGGTGATATGAGTATTTCGGCCACTTTCAACGTGGCTAATTTGCAAGCTTATTATTAGGATGAAGATGTTGATGATATAGCCTTGAGGACGAGTCTTTTTCAACCGGGGGAGTCTGATGTAGGGAGCATTCCAACACAACCGTTGGATCGTGGTACCTAAAAGAGATCTTAAGAAGCCAAGATACCTAAAGGATTATCTTCATTAATTTTCTAATTTTATTAGTTTCCTATTATTATTAGTTTCCGTTTATCATTAGAATTATTATATTGTTAGGGGATATTATTACTATCTTGTTTTTTCCTTTTTATTAGAGTCCTTATTTTGGTAAGAGTCAATTAGGGTTTTCTATATAACGATGTAATGGGTGATGAGCCACTTACTTCTTCTTTGATTAATAAACATATTATTAAGAGTAGCCTTTTTGTGCATCTTTTATCTTCTTCTCAACTTTGTGCTCGTGGCTTGACAACCACTCGATGCCTAATTAGAGTCATATCGCTTGCTTGATCTAATAGTATTCTCCGCTACTTGGTGAGATAGCGACAAGTGGATTCCTGGTGCCTGATCATATGGAAAGGCAAAAAGTCCAAAAATCAATCACTTAGGAGCAAAAATGAGCACCATGGTGCCCATGTTCCCAAACTCGTTGATAGCCTCTATAGCAGCAGAAACCAACGAAAGCTAGTAATACCAGTTCAAAAAGCCAAGTAAAAATAGCAAAATCCATTGAATAACATGAGATGGCATGGAAAGGCCAAAAGCCTAAAAATGAATTACTTAGGAGAAAGAATGCCCAATCATAGCACCGTGGTGCCCATATTCCCGAACTCAGGAATAACTTTTACAATAGCACAATTTCTTAAACCCTAAAAAGGGCAAACCGACCTCACAATCATCAAGCCTAATCTACAACTCAGCAAATAGCCATTCGCAGCATGACTGCTAGAGCAATGCCCATTTACAAAGGCAAGAATTGAACTCGGAACCCGCAAATACGACCTATAACTCAGTAACAAACTCGTAAGAGCTCAAGCTCGACCAAGGCTGTGAGCTTAGTGCTAAAAGAGAATCACTACTTCGTGAACTCTAAATGAAACTACACATGAGCTTAAAAGTGGCCGTGTATGAACTCAAAATCCCTCAAGAGGCAATAAAAAGGGTCAAATATAAAGCAAGAAGAAGCTGATATATGAGTTCAGAGACTATTGATTGTGAGCCCGAGAGGAACATCTTAAAAAAAAAAAAAAAAAAAAAAAAAAAAGAGAGAGAGAGAGTATGTAGAACTAAAAGAAAGCATACCTACAGCTCGGATGTCTAGAAGTTATTTTCACCTCATCTCATGGATGAAGTGAAATTTTAAACTCCAAAAATGATTTTTTTAAGAAAAGCTAACGCAAATGGGACGGTCATTGAATTATACTCATGTTAAACAATTATGATAAACAATTTCACATGACTTGTAAGTTCATGCTTCCCAACTATCAATTAAATTATACATTTACATAAATAAATAAATAATCAAATTAATACAATCACCATGTATTTATGAATTTGAAAGAGCGGAGCTTTTGCATTTTGTGTGTGTATACGAGCAAGTGATAGAAGAATTATTCGTTTAATAGCAAGAATAGAAATTTGAAGACACCAACTCACTCTTCTCACTTCATTTTGAGCTGCACAAATGAATGTGATGTTGATTACGTTACGTTTTGGAAGGTTTGCACTTTGCATAGTTAAGTTACCACTCTAATCATTCTCTAACATGCTTTACGTTGCTGCCCTCTGGACCACGCTATTTCACATCCAACACTGGCCCTAAACAAGTGTTGCAATGCAAATTAAGGCCGAGTGAAAAGCAAATTTTACCATTTTTATTAGTAAATAATTCTACCAAATTTTACCCAACCCTTTTACACTGTTATCTCGAAAAATAGAACACTGAATATCCACGCTGCTTGATTAATAAAACATTGAAACTTCACATTCAAATTGTTTACCGGAACCACCATCAATTTGGCATAGATGCATGGTGACCCACATGACCCCACTATTGAAATCACTACAAATCATGCCCCACTAAAGACGCTTACCACCAACACCTCCCCCCTCAAATTATTAACATTATAAATTTCAATTTAATTAAAAAGAATTAAAAATCAAGTAGTGCACAACGTGGAATCCTCCACACCACTTCCTACAACATGATTCATCATTTTGTCATTTTTTGATAAATATATCGAGATACATATATTTTTAAATGTAGAATAATAATCAAATAACACAAAATTTGTTCGTAAAAGAACAAACGCAACATCCAACCAAACCCAATACCTGAACCGGCTGGTTAGCCGGCTGGCCGGCCTCTAACTAACTCTACCGGTCTAACCTACCCCAAATATTATTGTCCCCAACCCGTCTATGATTTTTTTTTTTTTTTTTTTTTTAAATATATTTACGTTGCCTCTGCTTCACTATGTATATACAACCGTTTGGATTAATCAGCACCGTTGATTATCATCATGATCACATTACAGAACATGCATTGGGATTCTCGTCACTGAATATCTGAGGCGCATAATTGTGCGTTTGAGGCGGGTAGTGAGGATCCGCAACGTAACTGCTCTGTCCCTGATTGTGCATTTGAGGCGTGTAGTAGTGATGATCCGCAACGTAACTGCTCTGTCCCTGATTTTGATGACTTTCCGCCATGTATCCATGACCGTACGTCTGTCCCACACCACCACCGTACCAATACTGTGGTGGGTAAGGTGGTGGATACCCACCATAGTACTCCATCTTGTTCACCTCCACCTTCCCACCATCTCCACCACCGTCTTTCTTTTCTCCGCCACCACCTTCTTTCTCTTTCTCTTTCCCTTTCTCTCCACCACCACCACCTTCCTTCTCCTTCTTGTCTCCACCACCGCCGCCTTCTTTTGCTTTCTTATCGCCGCCTTCATCCTTCTTGGGCGGAACGACATCCACGTCGCGCTTCAGCTTTCCTTTTAGGTACGGTATGAACGTTTTCACGTCCATTGTACCAACCACCGTTACTAGATCTTTGCCTCCGTCTACCGTCACCGAGTTCACCCCTGTAACCCCACATACATCAAATTCACCGTTAGGTGTTAAAAAGAAAAGTGCATTTAAAAACACATAAGAAATTTTAAAATAGCCTAGCCTTAAGATGCTCTTTACAGGGATTGTATCCCATCCATATATTCAATATCCGGTTAATTTAGTAATTATATATATTAAATGATTTTATAAATATTTTTTTTAAATATTATATTTCAAATTTGAATCTCTCATCGACGTTAGAAGGTCAGTAATGTAATTAAAAATGTATGATACGCTGCTTACCTTTGTACTTGGCGATGATTTTCTTTATTTTCTGGGTGCACCCCTCACAGTGCAATCTAATCTTCATCACCACTGTACTCACCGGAGCCTAAATAACCACACACCAAACCAAATAAAGAAATTCAAATTAGTTCAAGATTCTCGAAATTAAAAACTACGCCTCGATAGTAACGAAACTTAATAAATAAACAAGAAATTAATTGAAGTCTGAAACCCAATTAAATGTGAGAGTAAATGTTTTTTATCAGCATGACCTTCTCGCGTGTCTAACATGCGCCGTGTGGGTCGCCGCCTAATGGGATCTTCGACAAAAATAAATAAATAAATAAACCCAAATGGCAGCCCATCATGGACTCCTCCAGTCCTCCATCGATAGCTCACACCGGCGCATGTTAGCGAGAAACAGACTATGCAGCGCAAGTTAGTGCTAAAAAGGAAGTAGGCGCATGTTAGAATGTTACCTCCTTGGGCTTCTTATCGTCCGCCTTCTTATCGTCCGCCTTCTTGTCGGACTTCTCATCGGCTTTCTTATCGTCGGTCTTTTTGTCGGACTTCTCATCGGCCTTCTTATCGCCGCCACCTCCGCCGCCGCCTTTGGCGTCCTTCTTGGGCTGAGGAGAGATGAGCTCCACCTTCTTCTTCGTTTTCTCCTCCAACTTTTCTCGAACCTTCGTGGGGTCCACTTTCCCGATAACAATCACCTTGTTGGCGGCACTATCGGTCTTCACGTCCTCCACACCTTCACCCAACACCATCCCATTATATAGCAACCGTGTCAGTTACTAACTTACGCCTTGATATAAGCGCACATAACGTAAATAAAGTGATTTTTTAAGAATAAGAAATAAATTAGTTTCAATTTCAATGGTAAAATATTTTCAAAGGAGAGACCGGAATGCGGATCGAATGATCAGAAAGTGCTTTTTTTTGCTTTTAAGAGCTAAAATCCAAAGCAATTTTATGCTTTCAAAAGCAAAAAGGCAATAAGAAATTGCTAACCAAACGATAATAAACCCAAACAGGAAACAAATTTAGCAGATTGATTAAGAAATCAATCGAAATTAGGGTAATCTGGTATGAATACCTTCGATATTTCTGACGTATTTCTTTACTTTCTTCGCACATCCATCACAATGCATGTCGAGTTTAAATACGAGGGCGCCGTCGTCCTTCTTGCCTGCGTCGGCCTTCTTCTCTCCTTCATTTTTCCCGGCTTCTTTCTGTAGCAACCAGAAAGCAAAAACGCATTAAAAAAACACCCAAATCATATCAATACTCGTGTATTTCAATATAGCACCAGGAGGTCCGAGAGAGAGAGAAGTTTTGAGGACTAACCTCACCCATATTGACTAGTAGTATCTCAGTATTTGATTGAGGATGGTTTGAAGAGTAGAATTGGGAGGCAAAGAGGGAAATAAATAGGCGAGAGGGGAGGGCGGTTTTAGGGTTATGCGTGATGTGTATATGTATGTCATATTATGTTATGTTATGGAAAGGTTTGTGAATGATGATGATGATGGCATGAATGGGTGGCCGTCAGATTGGACTTACTCTTGTCCGTAATCAATGGGTAGTTTTTCCTCGACAAAATCATCTAATTTGACTATCCCCAGACCTATGTAAATGACTAAACTACCCTCCTTTAATGATGGGACTGCCGACTGGCTGGTTGGTACTCCAAGAGGTGGGTGTACTTGAACACTGCATGTACTGCCCCTTTTTTTTTCTCCGGTGGATTGTACTATTTCTATTTTTATTTTTATTTATTTTTTATAAAATTTTTATAATTAATTTGAAAAAGAAAATGTATTTATATTTTATTTTCCTTACAAGGATCAATCAATCCAAAAAAAAATGATTTACGCGTCAGAAAACAAATGTTAAAATAAAAATAATCAAATCCATTTTTAGTTGTTTGCCAAATAGCCCATTAACTTAATTATACATCAAAAAAATTATTTAAAAAATATAAAAACTATCAAAACTGCATTTCAATTAGTAAGGATACATTTGGATAAGTTTTTATTTTCTGTTTTTTTATTTTTAAAAGTAAAAAAATACATATTTTTTATATTTTCTATAGTGCAAAATTTTGATAATTACTTTTAAAAGTTGAGTAAGCAATAATTTCTTGCTACATCAACTTTTTAAAGTTACTAATAAATTTTTTGCACTCAAAATTTTCATTTTTTACTTTTAAAAATATATATATATATAAAAAAAAAAAAACAAGTAGAAGTTTATCCAAACGGGCCCTAATTATTCTAACTTTTAATTTTTTTTTTCTTTTGATAATATAGCCATATAGCGTATACTAATACTTGTAAAACGCATCCATAAGATAGTTAGGATGACAAAGTTTGATTCCATGACTTTCACTTTATGAGAATTTTTTTGACTGCCTAAACTATCATAGTAGTTAATTGTCAATTAACTTGATTGTGATTATTTTTAGATAAAACATGTTAAAAATGCTGGATACTTTTATTAACTATTTTAATATGTGATGTAAAATTCATAGAAATTAAAATCAAATTACTTTTTGTTTTGAATTTATAAAAAATAAAATAAAATAAAATAAAAATAAAAATAAAGGGAAGTGAAAAGGCACCACTAGATGAATCCACTAAATTTATGATTTGAGATACTTGGTAACAGTAGTAGATGAATTTTTGTTTTGAATTTAATAACATTTTTTTTTTTCCAAACATACCATATTCTATTTTGGCAATCAGGCTCCCTCCTTTCCAACCATGTTTACAATTTCATATACTTATGAATTGTGATTGTATTTTCACTAAAACTAATGTCCAAGAATTTCGGTCATCAATAAAGTGGGATTTTCATACCATATTACCATGTTTCCTTATTACCTAACTCGTATACACACGGTGGATGCGCATATTGCCGTCTATCTTAAATGGGTAAATTTACATAAACTGTATTATATGCATCAAATCTAATTTTCAAATAAGTAAATTTATCTAACTCGTATACATATGTTAGATGTGTATATTACTATATATCTTTAAACAAGTAAATTTATATAAAATGTATTGTATGCATCTAATTTGATTTAATAAATCCAAAAAAAAAAAAAAATGTGTCGAATAAAGCAGCTCACTTTTAATGGACTCTTTGAGAATAAATATAGAAATGAGACTAATAATTCAAAATTTGAAATGAATGCAATTTAAAATTTGCGAAAATGATCAAAAGGATCCTAAATAGAATATTATTTATCAAGTAGTCCAATGAATAAGATTCTATACCAATTGCCCTCTACAAGCTAGCCAAATTTAAAGTCAACTAGTAGCTTTAATTGTCTATTATATCCTCAATCCTTATTTTAAGCAAGTTGTTTATTTTATCCATATTGATGGACATTTTTAATTTGAATTATATGCTGAATGAGATTTGGATATGGTAAATTTTTTTTATTTTGAATTGTGATTTTAGATATTTTGCATTTACCAAAATCAGGTTACCAACTTCACTCCCACCACCATCGTCCCACCACAAACCTTCCATTCTTATGTCTACACTGCTACTCTCTTTCTCGCATTAACTGGACAAAGGTTTCAAATGAGCATCCCATGAGACAGTCATAGCTTAAACCTTCCTTCTCGCAGTCAAGTATGTAACTCAGGCAGCAAAGGTTCGAGCAGGATGGCGATTAGTCTTCATCGCCTCTTTCGGGTGAGCGGTGGGAATAGCTCTTCGCAAGGGTTAACTAGAAACTGGGAGTAGTCGTTATTTTTGTCCATAGGAGTCATCCAGCCAAATGAAGGATCAAGGAAATTGGGATCAGCTACCTTTACTTTAAGGGGAGTCTTGAATCTCATGTCATCAAAAGTAGGCAAGCTTTGAACAACTGTTATGGAGGAGATTTTAATTGTTAAATGAATTTTCCAATTTTGACTCATTTTCGAATTATAAATGAATGTATATATGTATGTATTGTGTATTTGTATATTGATACCGTCATGTATATCTGAATACTTGTATACTGTCATGCATACATGTGTACATGTATACCGTCATGTATACATTAAGGTTCAATTATCATCTCGGACTCATTGTTTAAGCACACCACACAATATATACACAGTTTTTGCATATTAAGTAATCATGTATACATCAAATATAGATGTATACATCATTTATACATGTATATGCATGTATCTGCAAAATCTGTTAAATGTATACATGAAATTTGTTTATAAGATTTTTTGTATATTTATATTCATGTTTATTTATTTATTTTTTAATATAATTGAAGGTATAAAAGTTTATTTACTTTTAAAAAATAAAAAAATAAAAAGATTTTGCTATTGGGAAATCTTGTATAGATAGCAAAATCAAAATTTTAATTTTCAAAATTGATGAATTGACAGCGAGATTTTAGGAATTTAGATAACCGCTAAATATGGAATAAATTCATATTTGATAATTTTTCAAATTTCGGATTCTTAATTAAGGGCAAAAATCGTTTTTTAAAATAAATATTTGATCTAGATTCCAATTATGAGAAATTGAGAACAAAAATGCAAGAGAACAAAAAATGCAATTTACATGAGAACAAAAATGCAATTTACCCTTCTATTAATAAGAAAGTTTCTAATTAATTCATAACAAACCACATATATATATATATATATATATATATATATATCAGAAATTCTATAATCAGGCCGGCCTGATTATAGAAAAAATACGGTCACCCCATTTAGGGGGTGATGCAGAACACAGTTCCACATTCGACCGTTGGATTTTCTATTCAGGCAGTGCTTGTCATGCCTGCAAAAAATTACAGTGATCTGACGGTTGGTTCTGAGAAAACTGACTTGGATAAAAACTGGAAAAAAAATGTCATTTTTTATTCTTTGAATTCCGGTTTTTTTTCAAAGTCAGTTTATCAGAAACCAACCGTCGGATCACTGTGATTTTTTGCAGGCATGACAAGCACTGCATGAATATAATATCCAACGGTCAAAACTGTGACATGTGACCTGTATCCCCCCAAAATGGGGTGACCGCACAAATGCCACAGTCAGGCCGGCCTGACTGTAGCATATATATATATATATATATTGAAACAAGAGTTATATACCCACAAGTTTCTAACATAAGACTTTCGTACCACTGGATTCAATAGGCCTTTTAACATAACAAATAAAGAAAGAAATTTAGAAATCTCAAGAATCTCAATCTCGTTGTATAAAACTCCAAACTCGAAGACTTTTGGATGGATAATTTTACCTAAAGAGATATAGACTAAAATGAGCGCTTGAGTAATTGCTTGAGCCACAAACAAAGGCCTACCAACAACCATTAAAAGAAATGGACACAACTTGTTCTCAAAGCTAATGGTAAATCAATTTTACTTCATTCATTAGGACTCCCGAAGGAATAGAATAATTTTAAATCCCTTGACATTTTTCAACGGTACACATGGTGCACTACCACTATCAGTAACCTTATAATTATTTTAATCAAATTAGTCCCTCCACACCTTCAAAAGTGATGCCACTTTCCACTAAACATACATGACTCAGCCGAGGAAGGCAAATCCAAGATTATTACATTGGAGAGTACCTAAAAGACAGTGAACCATTTTATAATAATTATGGATAGTAACAACTAAAATTACAATAGCCGTTAATTAATTCCATAATAAATTTTGTTGCTCACTGATTCCTCCCTTGGTTTTTTGTTCCTTGTTTTTATTACAACTGCAAGTAATCCACCGTCCATGAAAACCTCCCACTGTTAATAATGTTATTTTAATCCTCAGCTCGGTCCCAATTTAGTCACCATATGAGTGCATAATTTATGTAAGCATGAAACTCATAGATAATTGTAAGATGTATATTTTGAAAAACTGATCATTGGATTATATGCTGTAAGATGCATAATTTATGTCATACATGCCAAAAATCATGATGATTTAAAGTCAGAATTTCAAAATATAGTTATGAAAAATTTTGACTGTTGAAAACCGTCATAATTTTTCTCAATGGCATTTTTGAGACTAACCGTTGGATCACTGTTATTTTTGGCATATATGACATGAAAAAGTACATTACCTAATCTAACGGTCAGTTTTTCAAAATATGTATCGCATAATTATTTATAGTTTTCGTATTGATATAAATTTATATAAGCATATACTGACAGAATCATTTTTGCTTTAAACCTGCTCTAAACGAAGCCTTTGTTATTAACAAGGGTAATTAACTGTCCATTTGTTTTCATCTTTTTGTGCTAATCCTAGGAAAGAATATTATAAGACGGAGTGAGGCTTACTTGCATGCATATGTACGTGTCAGTTTTCCATTATCAAAGTAATCAATTGTGGTAAAAATAAAATACACTAATTCATCATTAACTAAAGTGTGAAGCATGTAATGAGTTATCAAGAGAAGTATTCAAATGAACCTCTCTCACATGGTTCCAGGGACTGCAAGCCTCATCCAATGTCTGCGCAGCCATTTATTTTACTTTTTTTCTCTTTTATTATTTTGGTCCGACGGCGGGCGTGCGCCTCGCCGCCTCTCATGACTTTTAGATTTTTTATTTCGAAAAATGCTATAAACGTCTTTAAAATATTATTTCAAATAACGTCATGGATGATTTAGATTTTTTTTTTGCTTTTTCAAAAAATAATGTTCGATGAAATAAATTTTAGACCAAAATTTTTAAACCAAATTGTGTGGCAGCATAACAGAATCTCTATTTTTGTGCATTTTAGAAATACACAAAAATAGATGATTTATCTTAATGTCAAGTCATTTGGTTTAAGATTTGATTCATTAGGCTTTTTTTTTTCTTTTTAATTAATGAATTCTTTCATTAATAATAAATGAAGAATTTGGACTAATTTGTAATACTTTTTTTCTTTAAATTTTTTTGAACATATAATATTGATTTTTTATTTTATTTTATTTTAGAGATTTTTTCTCAATATTCCCATAGTTTGCAAAAATTCTCTACATGAACCCATGTTTTCAGAATATATGAAAATATATATTTTTTGGACCAAAATGCCTTTCACATAACATAATTTCCACCTTTATATTGAAACCCTAATTTTTTGAATAATCCCCTATCTCCCAAATTTCATATAATCTCCTACTTAAAATATAATCTCCAATTTTAGTAATGTCAAATTTCACCCATTAGAAGGCAAAAGATCTGAAAATGTACCATATATTTCACAATCATAAATTCATAATCAAGTCACACTCTATCAACAATCAAAGTTAGCAGGCCCAGATGTCTATTAAGGTGCAATCCCTTTGTCACTAGTATATATCAACATCGTTTGTTGTTGTGCTCATCCCGCAAACTTTATTACTGGACGATTTGTAAAGGCTTCCATCTTTTATTTTCTACTTTTAAGATTACAGAAGTGAATTTTTTTAAAGAAAAATAACTATTGATATATATATATATATTTTAAAAGTGATGAGAATAGATAATTACTTCTAGAAGTTGAGTAAACGCAACTATCAATACTATTTACACTTAAACTTTCACTATTTTACTTTTAAAACTTAAAGTTAAGAAGATAGTTTATACAACGTAGTGATATTGGGTGTAGTATCACAAGCAAGAATCAATCATAGACTATATGAATTGTTATTATTAAAGCTACTAGGGTTAGTGCCCGTTTGGATTAACTTTTTTAAAATCACTTTTGGAGAATTATATATTACCATATCTCTTTAAAAGTTCAAGCCATGTTTTTATATATCCAAATTTCCATACTAGAAGTGATTGTAGTAAAAGTTGAGGCCTCCGAACTTTTGTCACAATAACTTTTATTATGAAAATTTTGCTAACCATCTTACTGCTTCTCAAGTTGTAGGGAAGTTGTTTAGAAGTGATTATCATTTCATCTTTTAGATCAAGTGAAATTTTGAGCTCCAAAAAATGATTTTAAGAAGGGTTAAATGCATTCTAGTACCATCAACTTTTGGGTCAGTTTCAATGTGGGCCACGAACTTTACATTGACTCAATTTAGTACCAAATTAAAAAGTTTGGTTTCAATGTAAGCCAAACACAAAAGTTTGGTCTTCACAATCCCCAATTTTGTGAAGAATTTTCCTAAAATTTGAATAATCTTCAATCCCCAACACGTCATATAAGCCTTTAATGCCAATCATTTTATATCCCCTCTCTAATTTTTATTATAAAAATTATATAATACATAATCTCCAATTTTATATAAAATTTATTATTGCATATTATAACAAAATCTGCAATTTTAGACATAATTCTCAATCCCAAACTTTATGTATTATCATATCATGTCTCCCACTCATCTCTTCATATCTAAAATTTTCACATCAATTAAAAATAAAAAATATTTTTTATTACTTTAATATTTATAAAATAATTAAAAAATTCTTAATAACAATATTTAAAAATACTTTATTTAATATTTTAATACTTTTAATCTACAACAAAAATTATTTATTTAGTTTAATAAATATTTTAATATTTATAAGAAAATAAAAAAAATTATTTATGAGAAAACATTAAGTGGGTTGTTAATATACAACAAAAATTATTTATTTAGTTTTTATGGGCGGTGTTATGCGTTTGGCCTACATTGAAACCAAACTTTTTAATTTGGTACTAAATTGAGTCAATGTAAAGTTCGTGGTCCACATTGAAACTGACCCAAAAGTTGATGGTACTAAAATGCATTTAACCCTTTTAAGAAAAGCTAATACAAAGGGTCCTTGGTCAATTATTAAAAAGGTGTCAGCTATGGTGCTAGAAAAGTCTCTTGATGGTTGTATTAGAAATTTAGGCTCGAGTCCCACCTTTAGCAAGGTGGAGATGGTTACTTCCTATTATGTAACTCATAAATTCAATGAACCTTTTAATACAAAATAAAAAATAAAAAAAAATCTATTAGGGTTAGTCGAGGTGGTGAGGATGAAAACAAAAGAATTATTAAATTTGAAAAGTTAGGGTCTAAGCAACCCATATGGGTTGGGCAAAAAAGCATTGATGATTGAGAAATTAGGGGAGGATATGTGTTTGACTAAATTGAGAATATTACAATATCAATGATGGAACACTAACCAGTGTTGTTGAGATCAAAACACTATACCATTGAAAGGGTCAATTTTGATTGGATTGTCAAGTGGGCGCTTTTAAATAGAGGCTTATAATTTTGGCGTGGAGAAAAAGGCAAGGCAGCCGGATCCCCATGTCAAGACGTAGGTGTGAGCCATCCCTTGTGTAACAATACGTTATATTTTGCATGGAGAAATGACAATTTAAGGGAGAGACATTCTTAGAATTTAAAAAAAAAATCTTAAATGCGCGCCCTACACATTTGAGGAATGTTCTAGAACCTTCTGGAACTTTTTAGAAGACAAAAAAAACTTCGAAGTTTTTTACCGATTTTATGGACAAACAAAGGCATTTTCAAAGTTTGTTACCGATTTGGCTCCATTGCAATCTGCCACTTATTTCAAAGTTTAAGCCTATTTAGTAATAAATTGGTTGAACTTGTGAATAGATTTATAAAGAGCTCATAAAAAAAATTCTTAATTAATACTTGAATAAACTCAATAAATAAAAGAACCCTCCCCCCTTTTAAGGAATTTCCCTTTCTGGTTTCTAGTGTAGGTTTAGTACATAAAAGTCAATTATTTTTGGGGTTGCACTTTTGTGTTTTTAACTTTTTTTATTTATTTAGTGTATTTAGGATTGAAAATAAACACATGCCCATATGTTAATGAACTCGCATGATAATAAATGAGTCAATCTCAAACAAATCAAAACTCGATTTGATTGGACTCATATCAAGCTCGATTCAAGTTTGAATAATTAAATTTTTTTACCAATCTAAATTTGGGAATCCGTTTGGCTTAACTTAATTGACTCATGTGCAATCTTATAAAAAAGATAACTAAAAGATGTACACAAATAAGGTGTAAAACCCAGAGGCAGACAAGAACCCCCGTGGTTTCTTTATCTTAAGGTAGGTTAATATTAGTTTAATAAATCAATGCAAATTTAGAGCCTCCCTCTCAGCTTCTTTCTTCTCTCTCTCTTGAAAAAATGGAATACTTACACTCCATTTGCATTAACTTCTTTTAAAATTATTTTTGAAAAACTATTTCTTAAAACGTTATGTGAATTTTTATTTTTGCATATCAAAATTTTCATGCTAGCTAGAGATATGATTGTGATAAGAGTTGGGACCCTTATCTTTTACCACAATTATTTCTAGTATTTACATTTTATTATTTCCAACCATCTTATTACCCCTCAAATCATCTAGAAGTAATTATTACCATATCTCTTAAATCAAATGAAACTTTAATTTTTAAAAGTAATTTTAGGAAAAATTAATGCAAACGGGACCTTAGGATTAGACTGAAGTCCCATAGTTATCAAACCTGGTCAAGGCAGCGGGTCAAGGTCATTGGTCGGACTGCTGGGTCAACTGGTCGAACCATTCAATAAAAAAAATATTATTTTAAATAGATGTAAAGATATTACAAGTTTATGTAAATATAACACATTCGATGAGCTTGTGGCTTAGTGGTGGAGAAGCTGTATGCTACCTTCCCTGAAGATTAGGTGTTTGAGTCCCCGCGATTGCACATTTTGTGCATTATATTTTAAATTGTTCTTGAATGGGTAAGACCAATCCAACCGCCGGTTCTCTTAAATTCAGGCTAGTTTAGGCAGTTTTTACAAAGCCACTATGGGTTTTCTCCTTAAATGGTCTGTAAACTCAGCCCGATCACCAGTCTGATTGGCTGAGCTGGTCCGGTTATGATAACATTGTCTGGTCCCTTTACTCTTGTAACATTGATCAGAATTAAGACCAGTCCAACCACCGATACACTTAAATTCAGGCCAATTTAGGCAGTTTATACCGGGCCACTCTATGTTTTCTCCTTAAATGGTCTAATAGTAAACTCAGCCCGATCACCGGTCTGATTGGCCAAGCCAGTCCGATTCTGATAACATTGTGTGGTCTCCTTACTCTTGTAAAAGGGATCAAAACTAAAACTTGAACACACTGTGTTTTACTGGAATGATCAAACCCTGAGAACCGTTCTACGGGGCCATCATCTTCTTTGGCCACATCTACACTTTTTTCACAATTACACTCCACTGTGGATGCCCACAACTTTGTAGGTGAAAGAATGGCACGGAGGCTGGGCCTCAAGTTCGAAGCGACCAGATAAATAAAGGCCCGAGGTTAAGCTTTACCTATTACAGTGTGTATGGATTGAGAGAGTTGGAGAAAAAAAAAGAAAAAGTTTTTGAGTCTCTCCAATTCCCTTGTTTGGATTTCCAAAATGGGAGAGAAAGGGAAAGAGTGGGAGAGAAAATGGAAAGAAAGTGGATGTTTTTTTGTTCTCTCCAAATTGGAGAGATTTTGAGAGAAAAAAAGAGAAAGTGAGTAAATTTACTTTTCCGCCCACATACATTGCTTGAAGTGTGGAAAGAGTAAGACTAATGTTGGCAATTATACCTTAACATTTTCTCTTCTCTTCTTTTAATGAAAGCTATCCAAACAGGTGGAGAGAAAATTAAAAATTTTCATTCTTTTCTTCTCTTCTCTTATTTTTTCTTAATGAGATTCTCTTCTCTCCTCTCTAATTCTCTCAATCCAAACATGGTGTTAAGGTAATGATAGCAAAGCGCCGCATCTGCCACTTCATGCGAAATCATGGCCATTTAGCTAGATGACTTCCAAGTTATTTATTTTTCACTAAAACATTTTTTATATTGTTAAGTTTCCAACCTAAAAGGTTAAGTTTGTAGGTGGAGGACCAAATACAGAAATATGAAGTATGGAGTTATAACAAGTCGATCTTTTATTTAGGTGATTTGATGTGATATAGAGTAGATTTTATTCTTCTACATCCCCCCGCATCGGCCTTATCACGTGGATAACCAATGCTCGATCTGATACCATGATAAGTTCCCAACCCAAAAGCTTAAGTCGTAGATGGAGGGCTCAATACATGTATATGAAATTATAGCAAGTATTTTATTTAAGCGATGTGGGATTGAGTAAATTCTATTCTTTTACATATATATGAGATAGATTTTGTTGACCAATATTTTTACTATGATTTATAAAATTCAATGTGGGAGTTGTATTTTGAGAAACCAACCGTTCATTAAATGTTCCTCTCATGTTGATTATGACTATGAAATATTAAGCTGATCGGGAATTTAGAACTACATCATTCATAATTATGAAAAACTGTAATATTTTTTATTGATTAGAAATGTGACTTTTTGGATCAATGGAACCTATCCCTCTCTCTCTCTCTACACACACACACACACACACACACATGAGCGCCAAACCCGCGCAATGCGCAAGACTTACCAATATCTAATAAATTATAATTATATAAAATAAGTATTTTGAATAGATGATTTTGATCGTTTGGTCATAATTATTTATAGGGTTAGAATATATATTTTAATAAATAAGAATGATTAAAACTGTTAAATAGATTAGGAAAAATTAATTTGGATGTATTATTCAAAAACTAAAAATTTTGAAATACCACAAAAAAGTCAAAAGTAAAGTGGAACCAATTTTTTAAATAAAAATAAAATATAATTAATAAGAAAGAGAGGGAAAAGTAGATAAGATTCACAATAAATAAGAAGGAATTTTTTTTTTTTTTTTTTTTTAAGAAAACGCTAATTCACCCACCTTATTAGTTGACATTTGATGTGTTGTTCTCATCAATAAATGTAATATTTTATTAAAAAAAAATTATAAAGATCATTGGTCCATGTGAAATGATTGGAAAAAGGTGGTAAAACTAAAAAAGTTATGGGATTTTTGGTGAAAAGTCCTATTTGGGAGACTTCTCTTGCATAAAGTAACCATTTATGATTTTTAATGGCTAAAGTCCTCTTTTGGCATTTTTTAATGCATGCAGTTCTATAAACTATTTTTTTAAAAATACCATATTTACCCTTTTCATTGCATTTCACTATGACGAATGCTGGACTTCATTGTACCGGACACTAGATTTCACTGCTTCGAAAGCTGAATTTCATTGTTTTTTTTTTTTTTTTAAATATATATATATTTCACTGCATTTTTAATGCATTTAACTACATTTATTTATTCATTTCACCTAATTTTTCCACAAAACTCATATACAACAAATGCCTTCTCTAACTCAGATTGAAAACAATGACAAAAATTTCACAAAATTCCAGAGAAGATGAAGGCAAAGAAGATAAAATTCAAGAATCTTAAAACTATTTGGGATTGAAATAGTTGTTACAAGATTATGAATTTATCTATATATATATATATATATAAACAATTTCTATCTCCTCTCTCTATGTTAGAATTTAAAACCCAACGATACAAAATAAGAAGAAGAAGAAAAAGAAGAATCGTGATAGAGCATCTGAAGTAAACTTCTGCTTCTCCTTCTTTGAAAACCAAATTTGCAAACTAGATTGATGGAGTGCTAGAGCTGAAAGATTACCATGGGAGAAGCGTAGCAGAAAGAAACTTTTAAAAATTTTCTCCATGGTAACATCCCAAAGAAGTTCTCAAACAATGAAAAGAATCAAAAACCATAAACAAACAATAAATAAAAACTTACTTGATGTTCCTTAAAGAAGACAACCCATTTGAATCCTTCGAGCTCCAAATGTATGGTAGCCTCCAACGGTATCCACACGAACACAAAACCTCAAGAACTCTTGCACCTTTAGAACCCTTGGAAGAGACAAGCTTAGAGAGGGAAAGAGAGAGGACGGCTAGAGAGAGAGAGCACCCACACTAGGTCACGGCCCTAGGGTATTCTCCACCAAAAATTGCCTCCTCCTTTTTAACTTGATGATAGTTACTTAGTGATAGCATGACTATCATTTTATATTTATAGAGAACCTCTAGGGTTTCTATTTAATACTCTTCATATTTATAACTTAGCCCCTTACTTATTAACAATTAATAATAAGGACCAAACTAGTTATAAATTAGAATATTCCCCTCTCTTTAATTCAAGAGACTCACTTCTATCATAATGTGTGTGACCCATTGGGTTCATCCTAACCTAGTAGTGGCTGGGGACATCTCATATCTCCCAAAATAAAACTTTCTATTTATGGTTCAATTGGAACAATTCCAATTTTGCCCTCAATGATAACAGTTATCATTAGGCCTTCACTAGTCATGAGTGACATCTAGCAACATATCATGACGTACACTTGGTGTGGGTGAATATATAAATATAAATGGACCCTTCGTGTAATATATAATCATTCACCGTACAATGCCATGATTAAGTTAATTGGGTATGGATACATGTCAAACCCTAACTTAATCCAGTGTTACCAATTCACCAAAATATAATCTCAATTATGTAAACCTTTGAAAACTCTTTTCTTGGTTTCCTACTGTTTTGGCCAAAGAATTCATTGAGATAATATATTTGTGAATTAACTCTGGCATTCTCCCTTTCATATTATGGGTGGTGATTCCCTATTGCACACTCATCTATCTTCATACATAACTCACTAAAGCCAATGAGCACCGATTACATCATGATGGTTAAAAATGTACGAGGTACTATCAAACTCTAATAATCCATGTATAAGATAACTTTGGTGTCTCAGGTTTAAGTATTACAAATGTGACTAGAACACATGAGTAGCTTTTGATATGCAAATAGAACTCCATAAGCTATACTCATGATGGTCACGATCAGTATGCTTGTTTTCTTACAAGCACCCACAGGTTTACTATAGTGTCACTACACAAATGGTATGTGACTCACCATCCTCCAATTGGAGCTAGTATAACCTGTGCTAATCTTAACGGTTTATAATCGTCCAAATATATAAACCTATGATTAGGAACAAATCTAGGATAGATGTACTTGAAAGTTTTAAGTCTCTCCATTTGAACTCTCAAGATACAACTTTCTATCATACAATCCAAGGACTTTATCATGAACAGTAATTAAATACAATTAACATGATAAAAGAAGCCATTTATAAATGTAAATAATGAAACATAATGTTCCTTAAATACAACTTAACAATTGGTTTTAGGGCATACATCTAACAGGAGCATCTTAAGCAAACATGTGTTTCTCTTTAAAGACCAAATCTGCAAACCAAATATGAAGATCAGAGATGATTAGTGATGGCGATTTGAAGATATAACGATTTAATAATTTCTGAAGAGTGTCGGCGGAGATCAGAGATGATCGCGATTGGTGTTGACCATAAAATATGATTCTGAGAATGTCGATCTGCATCTGGAGTTCAGAAACAATTGATGTTGATCAGTGTTGATGATCATGATCAGAGATGGCACTCAGACCTTCGTCGATGTCCTCATTAATGCGCGAATCCTTCTTTTGGATCCTCATTGAAGTGTGAATCCTCATTCTCTCTCATCTTCTCCTCTTTCTCTAGGGTGGAATGTGGGGATGGAGTTCTAGGGTTTGTGATCGATGGTTACTACTACTAAAACTGCCTACAACGAGGGTTGTAAACCCTCATCTTGAGTGAACGAAGGAAGTAAATTATTGAGTGAATGAAGGAAGTATAACTGCAAACCTTACATGCTCTCCTGGTTTGATACAAAGCATGACATCTTTGTCTGCAAGCACTGCACTGACAGGTATCACTCCACCACCCAATGCTTTTCCTAGTATCTGAATAAGACAACCAAAAATAACATTCCTATTTGATAAAAGCTTAATCAAACAATTTGATAGAGCACATTTTTTGGCTCTATCGCGCAAGGAAGAAGCACAATCCAAACTGAATTGTATTAAATAAAAGAGAAGCGCTTCTTCCCCGTATCTAAAACAAGTAAACCTGTAAAGGCTATAAATCCAATTACCAAAAACAGAGGATAGTCCTTTTTTTGCTTATTGTCAATCACCAAAAACAGAGGCTATAAATTCAATTGTCAAGCACTTGTGGTTTTGCTTCTCAAACTCTCTTCATGCTTAACTTAATACATTTACATAGGAAAAAATGTCATGAACCCCTGTGGGTATCATCTACTCCTTCACAGTCTTCTGTTCAGTGGCCACCCCTACCTATTGCACCTTGTTTCATGTACAAGCAAAGAAAATGGGGATTGAATATCTTCAATCAAGGAGAGCATGATATCTTCATTCTTGCTTTGACTTCTATAAACTAACAGAGTCATTAAACATACACATACAAGCAGGAGACACTTTCATTGCTTCTTAATTAGCATAATAGCATACTAGTTCATATGGAACTTTCCTCAAACACTCATATGACATTTATGTAGAGTAACCCAAGTGTTTAAATTCTAGCAGGAAAATTGAGTTTATAAAAAAACTAATTCATAGTGAAAAGAATGAATAGAACCAAAAACAAAAGTGTGCCTATATATTAGCAACAGTCAAGTACACCAAAATTATAATAAATAAAAAAATTAGAAGCCAAAAATAAAAAATAAAATAGAAAACCTACCTTAAATCAGATGAGGGCAAAGAACCAATACTTGGATGTCTAGCACCAATTGTGATGAACCCTGCAAAAAAAAAAAAAAAACCTTTTTGGTGAGCGATTTAACAAGAGAGCTAGATATGTTAAGAAATCACAAATATCGTAAGAGAGAGATGTTTCTTTGCGTGTAGATAGGTGCATGAAGATGAGAGCATGCAGCAAGTTGGAGAGGAGATGGTCCAGAGTTGAGATTTGAGATCGTAGATCTGGAGTCCAAGACCTAGAATCGTAGCCTACGTCTTGGGTGAGGACAACGGCGAGGCCAGCGAGATGACGACGGCAGCGAGAAAGAGAGAGAGAGAGAGAGAGAGAGGGTTTTGATGAGGGACTGTGGGGGGAAGGGGGGTTGAGAGGTGTTTTGCAGGGGGGGAGAAACCCAAATTTTTTTATTTTTTTATTTTGGAGCCAAACCCAAAATCAAGCACCAATATTAAACGACTGCGTTTAGGGTTATTCATTTAATTTTTAAATGTTATTATAATATTTTTAATATTTATTTGAAAATTTGTATAACATATTTTAGAACATATTTTGAAAAAGTGGCCGTTGGATTGAATATATTTTTTCCAAAGTTCATGGTCACCAAAAATTACAGTGATCTAATGGTCAATTTTTGAAAATATAGACGGAGAAAAATGGTGATATTTTGAATAGCAAAAGTCACAAATTTTCACATTGACATTTCAAAAAATTGACCGTTGGATCACTATGACCTTTGGCGATCATGATATTCGTAACAAGTGTATCTAATCTAACGGTCAGTTTTTTAAAATCTATTTTGTAATTGTTCCTACACATGTCACCTTACCAATAGTTTTAGGAGTGGTTTACAAAATCTCAATCTATAAATTGTATTATGAGAAACCCACCTTTAGATTAAATACCCTACTTATAAATATCATGTCTACCAAAAATCAAGCTAATCAGATACTATTAGTTATTCAATCCATTATAGTCGATAGAAAATATTACAATTTTTCACAGTTATTGATGAACTAACTATTAATCTCCAATCGACTTGATATTTTGTACACATGAGAGTTTTAACGAGGGTTTTCCAATCTCGTGACAAATCTTCTAAAAATGGAGAATGGCAGGCTAAAATTCGAGAGGGAAATGAAAGTTTTAAAGAGAGTTTTCCACCCTCGTGAGAACTCTTCTGAAAATTGAGAGCAAAATGGGGTAAATTGATGAACCAAAGACTAGGGGTTTTATACCACCCTCGTCTTTTCTAGCCTTTTAACGAGTGTTTTTTAAAAACCCTCATTTTTATTGCCTTTTTATGACAGTTTTAGAGCACCCTCGTCTTTTCCCAAAATCTCTTGTCGTTGTAGCCCATTTTTCTTGTAGTGGGTTTCAATGGAGATTGGCGAACATACGATCGGCGCAAGTGAGGTACAATCGGTTGACTCGCCGGCATGGCAAGAATAGGAGTTGTGGTTTGTTTGTGTTGAAATAGAAGAAAAAGGTGAGTGGGGTGTTCGTATAATCGTATTCAACCTTTATGTATGAAGGATGTAGGTACGAAACCTATAAATGTTTTGGGGACATTTTTGTCCTTTTATGGTAAAAGGACTTATGGCAAAGCTAATTCCCACTTAGGACGTTATGCAGCATGAATCCATAAAAGGGGACTTCTCACCAATTTCCCCTTAATTAAATGAAATTTAAATTTTCAACGTTCTTTATTGATGTGGGTCTTATTTAAGTTTCTTTTCATAATTAATTTTGGGGAAATTGGTGAGAAATCCTCTTTTATGTTGTAAAGATTTTGGGTCTCTCTCTATTTTTTTTTTTTTTCTAGCCAAAATATAGAAATTTATTTTTACTTTAAGTCTCTCTAATAATAAATATTTTCAATTCCAAAATCTCCCTCGAAAAAGCGAGATACATATTACTAAGTCATCCGTATCATTAGTCATGAAAATTTTAAGGTTAAGATTTAAAATCTTCAAGTGATCGAGAAAGTGCCAAGAAAAAAAGAGGGCTATCAAGTTGTACAACCTCTATACCTTTTGGGCTAGGATAATGGGAAATTAATCTCATAAATTACTTCAATCAACCTTTATTCAAATATTTTCTTCAATCAATTTAATAATTTTTCCAATCATAGAATTCAAATGGGTAGGGCAAAAATGTCTTGATGATTTAGAAATTAGCCGAGAAAATGTGTTTGACTCAGTTGAGAATGCTTACGACGTCATTAATGATGCAATCCACTAAAATCAAATCACGAATGCTCCCAATGACTGAAACAAAGCCCAATTCATTGAAAAAAGTAAGCAGAAATTGTAAGGAAACTGTGGATTGATTGAATACCATTTTTGAGTTTGACAAATCCTCAACTCTCAACCCACCTCGTGGGGACCTTAAAAAGAAGGGACTCATAATTTTGCCGTTGAAAAAGGCGGACCACGGCGGAGCTCATGTGGCTAAGAATTGTGAGCCATGACTTGTCACAATTAGCTAGATTCAAATGTTTCTTCAAATTTCAATTTGAATACATGGTAAATTGTGAATTTTCTGAGTTGATGTTCTGTTCGCCTAGTAACATGTATTCTAGGTCATTTTCAAAATAAAGAAAAGAAAAATACTCATGAGTTCCATGTATGTCAACATTAGAGAACTTCGAAGTAGTTTCTCTCATTTAGCAAAAGAAAGAACATAATGAATTCTCAAAGAATGAACCAATTTGGCAGCTACGATGGAGCTAAAGCACACTATTACGTGCAACTTTATAAAATCGTTTCTTTTCCTGAAAATTTAGACTCTATTTAGATCTTGAAAAGCTCAAGTGAAAGGGGAAAAAATGCTAGAAAGTTTTCACAAATGAATTCCCTTCTATAGCATTTTTTTTTTTTAATTTCTTTCATTTCCTTCATTTGAGCTTTTGGAGATCCAGAACAGCAGAGGTCACAAAATTAATGGCGCTAGACACTGTTATCAAAATTTTCAACTTTGATGAGATACTAAAATAAATATTAGAGTGGGTTCCTATTAGTTTAGAAAGGATTTGCATGATATCTGATCTAGAGAAATATATATTCTATATT
>JAESVK010000392.1:1189282-1207285 GCA_017140935.1 Hamamelis virginiana
AAAGGATTTGCATGATATCTGATCTAGAGAAATATATATTCTATATTATATTGTATTGTGTCATCCAGGAAATTGAGTGATTCTTTTTTTCTTCTAACTTTGAAAGTATCGATAGATATATACTATCAAGGAACAGATGTTCGGAATCAATCAATGAAGTTCATTTTTTAAAAAAAAAACCCAAAAAAAAAAAAAAAAAAAGAAAGATATAATCATTCTTAACCTTGATGGGGTAATAAGTCATTCTTAACCCTGCTCTATGCGTGCGTGCGTGTGTGTGAGAGAGATAGAGAGATTTTGCATGACGCCACCAATTTACATTTAGGGTCGGCCTGTTTGGATTAGCTTTTCTTAAAATCACTTTTGGAGCTCAAAATTTTATTTGATCTAAGTGATAGAGTGTTAATCACTTTAAGACAACTTGAGGAATGATAGGATGATCCATATTGGAAGTGAATGTGGCAAAAGCTATATATGATGCCCCAACTTTTGACACAATTACTTATAGTTTGGAAATTTTGATATTTGAAGACATGATTTAAACATAAATCCAAAGTGATATATGAAGAAATAATTCTCCAAAAGTGATTTTAGAAAAAACTAATCTAATCGGGCCTTAATTGATTGACATGCATGATGAAAAAAAAAAATATGGCAATGATCCTAATCTATTCTAAAACAAAATTACACTACATATATTCTGTCTGAAGAATCCAACAAAGAGTACATTTGAAATCAAAAGCGGCTGATGTAGTCAAGATAAACTTTAATATCAATGCCATTATCAATAAGAGACAATTAACCCAATTTCTTATTGTTTGCTTCACCACTGTGTTTGGTTAATTTTCACTTATTTTGCCCCCACTTTTTCCCATGCCAAAAGATAAGTTTTTTTCACTTAATTTTCACTTATTTTGCCCCCACTGTGTTTGGTTAATTTTCACTCCCCCAATTTCTTATTGATAGGTTTCACTCTCTAGGAAGTTGGAACATTTGGTGTGTCGGTTGGAATTTGAAACATGTCAAAATCAATTAAGGATAGGGCTGGTTCATTTTTAAGGTCTTCTACAAGTTTGAATCTCCCTAAAGGATATTCCATCAAGCATAGAGTTTAAGGCCAGCCATGTTTGATCGTGAACTCTGAAATAGGTTTTTTATTTTTAGAGTTAAAAAAAGAAGAAAAGAGAAAATAATTTATTTTATTTTTCTATTTTCAGTTTTCACATTAGTATTGTCTTCAAAGAATAAGTTTACCAAATATATTTTTAGGATATGTCTTTTTTATTTCTTTTTAATTTTGAAAGCAGAAAACTGATAGCCAAGCATATTTTATACGTTCTATATTATTTTTAACTCTGAAAACAGAAAATTGTTTTCGGAATTCACTCCCAAACATGGCCTAAGGTTCCATCGAAATTGGAACTTTCCTCCATGATTATTACAATTTAAGAATAAGTTGTTTATCAATGCTTGGGAAGGAAATGAGTTGAGAGTTAATGGGATTCTAATCACCTTTTTAGGTAAATTGATATCAATATTTTTGCTAAGAACAAACTGAGAAACACATTAAAAAAGTGCCGAGTATCCCATTCTACATACTATTATCACCTTAGCCACTGACTTAACATTAGAGGTTTTCTTTCTTTTCTTTTTTTGTTTACATTGGAGGGGATTCAATTCCTAGACCTAATTTAATCCTAACTCTTTTCCCCTTATACACTCGTCCCTGGTGCTTGCCTTAAGGGCTTGACATCTGAGGTCTTCTTTAGCTTCTAGATGGGGACATTTATCAATGTGCCCACGTACCCAAATCCCATTATGAAGGAAGCCCCAGCTTGCAGTAACAGATGCATGAAGAAATGATCTTTTCCAAAGAGGAGGTCATAGATTGCACATTGCAGCATATACATTCCTATTCTCAACTCCCAAACATGGATCCTGTTCATAACATCACCAATTAAGTTGAAAAATATATGTTAGATCAATTAACAAAGAGGAAAATTTGATGTTTTGAGACTAGTCGGCTACTACTGCATTCCACAAAGAAGAAGGCGTAGATGACATGAAATTTCTTCCAAATTGACACCTTCTGCAAAATGAAATTTCTTCCAATTTTTTTTTTTTCTTTTGACAATATAGCCATATAGCATATACTAATACTTGTAAAACCCATCCATAAGATAGTTAGGATGGCAAAGTTTGATTCCATGACTTTCACTTTATGAGAATTTTTTTTGACTGCCTAAACTATCCTAGTAGTTAATTGTCAATTAACTTGATCGTGATTATTTTTAGATAAAACATATTAAAAATGCTGGATACTTTTATTAAGTATTTAAATGGTTAATTAAAATTTAACAAAAAAAAAAAAAAATAATTTTTTTTTTTTTATTTTAAAAAAAAAAAAAAAAAAAAGTGAAAAGGACCACTAGATGAATCCACTAATAGATGAATTTTTGTTTTGAATTTAATAACATTTTTTTTTTTTCCCAAACATACCATATTCTATTTTGGCAATCAGGCTCCCTCCTTTCCAACCATGTTTAGAATTTCATATACTTATGAATTGTGATTGTACTTTCACTACAACTAATGTCCAAGAATTGCGGTCATCGATAAAGTGGGATTTTCATACCATATTACCATGTTTCTTTAAAGACATATATTTAATCCCATATTAACCGTGCTCCCCTATAGAAAATCTAATATATGAAAGAGATAAATTATATAATTTATGATGGATTTGCCCTCACTTATAGAATCTGATTTTAAAATTTTTCCAAAGTTGATTTTTAACCCCCCCCCCCAAAAAAAAAAAGTATTAATTGCTGTATATTTTCTAACAAGTAAATTTATATAAATTATATTGTATGCATTTAATATGATTTTCAAACAAGTAAATTTACCTAACTCATATACACAGGTGGATGTACATATTGCCGTCTATTTTCAAACAAGTAAATTTACATAAACTGTATTGTATGCATCAAATATGATTTTCAAACAAGTATTAAATTTATCTAACTCGTATACACATGTAAACACATGTTAGATGTGTTTACATGTGTATATTACTGTATATATTTAAACATGTAAATTTATATAAATTGTATTGTATGGATTTAATTTGATTTAAAAAATCCAAAAAAAAAAAAAAAAGAGTCCAATAAAGCAGCTCACTTTTGATGGACTCTTTGCGAATAAATATAGAAATGAGACTAATAATTCAAAATTTGAAATGAATGCAATTTTAAAAATTTCCATAAATAGTCCAATACAATTACAAATTCTAAACGCAAACCAAATGTAATATAAATTTTTTCATAAAGAGTCTCATATAATTACAAACTCTAAATGGAAATTACAATAAATATAATCTTATCAAATAAAGACAAACTTGTCAATATAAAAAAAAAAAAAAAAAAGGTTGACTTTGAAATATCCTGAAAGCATGTCATGATAAATCTTAGAGGGTGTTGGATCTCATGGTATAAAATTTAGGTTATAGGAAGTTTTGGATAATTTTTTCTTAAAATAATTTGGTCGGGTTGTTTGGCTTGAAGTGTAATATTTTTGTCCATTTTATCTTTCTTAAGATTTCATGACAATATACTTTGATTTTACTTGCTCCACACTACTACTTGAACCCTTATTATTATTACTAGATGGGCTTTATTAGTCTCACACAATGTGCATGATCAAAATACCACTAAGAGGAGTTCAATAAATTGAGATATCTTACAAGTTATGCAAACATAAAAGGAAACTCTTCTTCCAAGTTATATAACCCTAGAGGGGGATGAATAGGGTTTTGGCAAACTTTGAGCAAATATTACCAAATAAAATTATGGTTCAATTAATTTCAGTAGAAGTATAAATATATAAATAATTAATTGGAAATGAGAGAGAGAAATCAAACACAATGATTTTAACATAGTTCAGACTCCGCCTATGTCCACGCCTTAAGCATCAAGCCCAATGATTCATCAATTCACTATGAATCACTCCTTCAAAGTGGAGAAATATTTACAATCAACAATATTCTTTGACGGCAGAAGATTAACACCAATGCTCACCAAGAGAACTCAATCTTACTTCCGATGAAGATTAAACTAATGCTCACCAAGAGCATTCCTTCTCAAGCTTGAGTTTGGCCAAAAAGTTTCAAGCTTCACGAGGGTTATCACCAAACCCTCAGCTCACAATAAATACAAGATTTGTGTTTGATACAATAAATGTTTCAACAAGCTGATTTGCACAAATACAAGCTCAAACTAATAGCTTCTCAAATGATTAACAAAGATAGCTCAAAGGATTTTCAAGAGGAAGCTTTGAATGATAAATGCTCACAATGAATGCTCTTAATAATATTGGATGGATAGCCATAAATGAGAGCAAGAGCTCTATTTATAATGAATTTAGTCTCAAATGGCCGTTTGAAAACCTCTTGCATCTCATTGGTTAAGAGGGAAGCAGCATGATGCATTAAATGCTTCATTTGCTAAAAAGGGAAATAGCTGTTTTGTTTTTGCAGAGGAGTTAGTCGACTAGACCAAGTAGTTAGTTGACTAGCAACTAAGAATTCAAAGCATTTAAACTTTCGGGGCACGATTAGTCAACTAGGCTATACTAGTTAGTCGACTAGCTTTGTAAAACCTCTTAAGAAAATGTTCCGGATTTGATTAGTCGACTAGACTAGAAGGGTTAATCGACTAGCTTTGCTGCTTTTCAATCCTTTGGCTACTGCCTTGCATTTTTAGTCGACCGGACCAATGTTTTAGTCGACTAGAAGACAAGTTAGTCGACTAACTTATATGTTTAGTCGACTAACTTAAGATTTCTCAAAGTTTTGGCTGCTGGATCATAGTTAGTCGACTATACAAAGAGGGTTAGTCAACTAGATATGTTCTTAAGCCAATTTTTTGATTTTCTTAAGTCTAAATCAATTTCAAACATGTAAACTAGTTAACTAAGTGTTCAAAGTCATTTTGGACTTAGTTTAAAAACATTTTACAAGGTTCCAAAGGTATATATGCTAATGCAATATGGGCAAAACATTTTGTCTTTGAGCTATGCAAGGTTAAACAATTGAGATGCCTTAGATATAGTTCCTAATACAACTTGACTTCAAAAATATATATCTTCAAGGAATTGACTTCAAGTTTTTCTTTATAGTCTTCATATGCTTTTGATTTGAGCTTTTGGCACAATGAATTTGCTTGAGATATGTTGATGAGCTCCAATAAAACATGTCCTTAATTCTAAAGAGTCACAACACTTAACTATATATTAATGATTAAAGTAATGTTTGTTTATCATCAAAATGTGGTCAATGGAATTGACATTTAGAACTAACAAAAACTTGTTACTTAAAACATGATTTACTTGGGCACAGTTTGGATTTTTTTTTTATAAGTACTTCATTGTTTTTTTGTTTTTTTTTTTTAAATTTGCAATGTTTAATTTTTTTTGGGAACAAAATTAGAATTACTTTTTGACTTTTTGCTTTTTTTCAAATTAGTAATATATGATTTCTTAAAAAAAAAAAAAAAAAAAAAAGTCAAATTAAAAGGTAATGTTTGATTTCTTATTAACAAAAAATTCATGAGCTCAGCACTCTCTCTCTCTCTCTCTCTCTTCAAGATCAAGAGTTTAAATCAAAAAATTAATTTGATTAAAAAAAAAAGTTTAAATTAAAAGGTAATGTTTGATTTCTTAATTAATTTTTTCAATTTTACTTCATCCATTTGGACTCCCGAAGGAATAGAATAAATTTAAATCCCTTGACATTTTTCAACAGTACACATGGTGCACTACCACTTTCAGTGACCTTATAATTATTTTAATCAAATTAATCCCTCCACACCTTCAAAAGTGATGCCACTTTCCACTAAGCATATATGACTCAGCCGAGGAAGGCAAATCCAAGGTTATTACATTGGAGAGTACCTAAAAGACATGCAGTGAAGCATTTTATAATAATTATGGATAGTAACAACTAAAATTACAATAGCCCTTCATTAATTCCATAATAAATTTTGTTGCTCACTCATTCCTCCTTTGGTTTTTTGTTCCTTGTTTTTATTACAACTGCAAGTAATCCACCGTCCACCTCCCACTGTTAATAATGTTATTTTAAACCTCAGCTCGGTCCCAATTTAGTCAGCATATGAGTGCATAATTTATGTAAACATGAAACTCATAGATAATTGTAGGATGTATATTGTGAAAACTGATCATTGGATTATATAATGTAAGATTCATAATTTATGTCATGCATGCCAAAAATCATGGTAATTCAAAGTTAGAATTTCAAAAGATAGTTATGAAAAATTTTGATCATTGAAAACCGTCACAATTTTTCTCAATGATATTTTTGAGAAATTAACTAGCCATTGAATCACTGTAATTTTGGCATACATAATATACATAAGTATATTATCTAATATAACGAATATTATAAGCATATGCTGATAGAATCATATTTTTGTTTTAAACCTGCTCTAAACGAAGCCTTTGTTATTAACAAGGGTAATTAACTGTCCATTTGTTTTTATCTTTTTGTGCTAATCCTAGGAAAGAATATTATAAGACGGAGTGAGGCTTACTTGCATACATATGTACGTGTCAGTTTTCCATTATCAAAATAATCAATTGTGGTAAAAATAAAATACACTAATTCATCATTAACTAAAGTGTGAAGCATATAATGAGTTAACAAAAGAGGTATTCAAATGAACCTCTTTCACATGGTTCCAGAGACTGCATGCCTCATCAAATGTCTGCGCAGCCATTTATTTTTACTTTTTTTGTCTTTTACTATTTTGGTCCGACGGCGGGCGTGCCGCGTGCGCCTCTCATGACTTTTATCACAGAAGGTTGTGTATGACGGGTCCGGATCCTCTACTTGTGCTTTCATATCTTTGGGTGATGTGGCATGATCTGGATGGTCTATTTTTCATTTGGATGATGTGCAGACCATCCAGATTATGCCATGTCACCCAAGCACCAAGCATATGCAAGTAAAGGAGGGCTTCCTCTGGCCACGTACAATTATTAACGGCTCATTAAAGCTCAGGTTTTAGCAGAATTTTATTTCGAAAAATGCTATAAATGTCTTTAAAATATTATTTCAAATAACGTCATGGATGATTTAGATTTTATTTTTCTTTTTTAAAAATAATATTCGATGGACCAAAAATAATGCCACGTCATTTGATTTAAAATTTGGTTCATATGGGATTTTTTTTTCTTTTTCTTTTTTAATTAATGAATTCTCTTAATAATAAATGAAGAATTTGGACTAATTTGGAATATTGTTTTTCTTTAAATTTTTTTTGAACATATAACATTGATTTTGGAGATTTTTTCTCAATATTCCAATAGTTTGCGAAAATTTCCTACATGAATATATGTTTTCAGAATGGGTGGGGCTATTTGCAGCACTGGTTTTACTAAAGGTAGCCCAGTTTTTAAGTACAACTCACCAATTTTATTTTTTACTAAAGGCAGCACATTAAAAATTTAAAAAACATGACCATATTACCCATTTACTAAATACAATCCAATAATAATAAAATTACTATAAGCAACCCATAATATTTCAATATCTATAAAATGACCATATTACCCCCAACACCAAAACAAAACAAAGAACTGTTTCTTTCCCGCCTGGTGTGTGTTTGTTTGCATTAGTCAACCTCTCGCCGAAGAAGACGCGTACGGCTTCGATCTTGGTTCTTCTACTCCACGATCTTTTGATAATCGTCATCCCGTCTACCATGGAAGAGCATCTTAAAGAGGTTAGTTTTATGTTTGCATTCACCATACACACTTTAGTTTTAGGTTTTTATTGGCAAACATTATATTTGGATTAAACCTCTTCAAAACTGGTATGATGGTTTTTTGAAAAAAACCCATATTTCGATCGGAATATTGAAAAAAAAAAAAACTGTGTTCGAGATCGCATTCGGCCTGGTATAGCCGAATAATAAGCTATTTCATTCGGTCATTCACTGCCGAATATTATAGGTTTATTCGAAATGTTTCCACCGGATAAAATATCATATATTCGGCAATTATGTACTGAATATAAAGACAAATATTCGGTAATATAAAACCGAATGTGCATTGTTTTGTTTTTTGTTCTTTTCAATTCATGTGTTAGATCTTATAATTAATTTGTCTAACTTATTTGCATATCATGTAGTCACAGTTACAAATAGTCTCATACGAAGAGCCTACTATCGTTGATCTTGCCGAGTTTTTTATTACAAAATGGGTAAATCTGGACACCTAATATTGTGAATTATATATTATATTTAAAAAGTATGCTAAATTATGTTGAATACAATTGTAGGTATTTGGTACTCGTGAAGAGCTTGATATATATGTAAAAAACATCGGTAAAGAACATCGAATGGTGGCTATTACTCTGAAGTCCAAAGTGAATACGGGTAATAGAACACCGATTGTGTACTATGGGTGTGAGCGGAGGGGCAAGTTTCGGTCGCATTTGCCGGAGTTGAAGAAAGATGTTTCGACCATCAAGATTGTCAAGAATAGAAAGAAAGATGTGCGTGAAGCGGCAACAAAAAAATGCAACTGTCCTTTCAAGTTAAAGGGTGTCATGTTAAGCACAGATTCTTGGGGTTTGATCGTTTTGGATGGCAAGCAAACCACAAGATGGGAGAAAATTTTGATGGCCACTCATATATTGGTAGATTGACCCCGTCGGAGTGGGACTATGTTTATGAATTGAAGTCCGGGGATGAAGGCGGTTGAAATTCTTCGGTTGTTGAAGAGAAAAGATCTCAATAATGAATCTACACAGAAAACCATTTATAATGCATTGTCAAAGATGAATAGACAGGATATGGGGGGAAGAACGATAGTGCAAGAACTCTTTAAACAAATCACCGAGAATGGGTATTTCGAGAGGCATAAAATTTCGGAGGACGGAAGTGAAATGACGAGCATATTTTCGGCACATCCCGAATCCATCAAACTTGTTAAGTGTTTTCCTCATGTTCTTTTGATGGATTGCACCTACAAGACTAATAAATACAAGATGCCGCTACTACAGATTGTTGGATTAACCTCAACTGATATCATTTACTCTTTGGCATTTGCATTGATGGAATTGGAGCGAGAGGACTATTATTGTTGGGCTTTGGAGCAATTATCATTCGCAATTGGCGAAGGTTATACTCCTTTGGTTGTTGTTACAATTCGTGAGCTTGCATTGATTAATGCCGTCAAAAAAATTTTTCCAAATGCAAAGAATTTCATATGTAGGTGGCATATTTCAAGAAACATATCACAACATTGCAAGAAGTTATTTGAAAGGGGGGAAGATTGGTCATCATTTATATGTTCATGGAGGGATTTAGTGAATGCAGAAGATGAAGAGATGTATGTTTCTCTGTCAAACAGAATGGAGGAGACGTTCTCTGAATTTCCAAAGGCGTTAGAGTACTTGAAGTCTTCTTGGTTGAACGACTTCAAAGATAATTTTGTGTCTGCGTGGACCGATCGCTACATGCACTTCGGTTGTACAACAACTAATAGAGTGGAGAGCGCCCATGCGGCATTGAAGAGGCACTTGGGGACATCGATGAGTAACTTGCTAGAAGTTTTTAAACTTGTACATGGAAAGATGCTTATACAACATAATCAAATCAAGGCATCTTTTGAAGTGAGCATGTTTAAGGTTAATCATAAGGTACAGGGGATTCCACAGGGCAAATTGCTTGTTGACATTGTATCTCATAAGGCGTTGGAGTTGATTGTCGATGAATTGGAGCGTACTGACATTGTGGGAGTCGATGAGAAGGTTTTCCGTTGTGTACTTACTCGTACACACGGGCTTCTTTGTGCCCACCAATTGGCAATGTGGAATTGAGGGAAGGCCCATTCCCATTGATTCGATTCATATATATTGGAGATCTCTTTCATATACTCCAGTGGTTGAGAATATCCGAAATGACATGTTTGATTATCGGCCACTAATTGATATGCACATACAAAAGTATAATGATTCGACTCCCCAAGGACAACAAGATTTGTACCTAAAACTGAAGGAAATTGTGAAGCCGTCCGCTACTATTCTACTTGAGCCTAAAGTGAAGAAATCCAATAGAGGTAGACCGAAGGGTAGTAGTCAGAAGAGGGTTCGTGAAGATGTAACGACCACTCGGGATCCATCCGGGTTTGAGTACGAATCGATTGATTCTAAACAAAAACTTATGGATGCAGCATTCTCCAAAAAGAGAATTAAACTACTAATTGTGAAGAAGCCAATGTCCTCAATTTGTCGACAGAGTGATGATACTAAGAAATATGGAAAACTTATTCCTAAAACAATTTTTGCTCACGTTGCTTTCATGATAGGGGTCAAGGCCGATGGAAATTGTGGATTTCGATCCGTTGCGGGACAGATGGGTATGTTTGAAGATGATTGGGCCATTGTACGGAAGGATTTGCTACACGAGCTAGAAAGTAACAAGACTCTTTACGAAGAGATTTTTTCTAGAAGTGTTGATAATTTTGATGAGGTGAGAAATCGTTTGATATAGGACAGTGCGGATAATGCTCCGAGAGATAAATGGATGAGCTTTCCTAACATGGGACATCTCATAGCTTCTAGTTACAATGTAGTCTGTATCTTTATTTCAAACGAACAATGTTTGACATTTTTTCCTTTGAGATCGGACCGGATACCGGTTGCAAATAGAAAATATGTCGCATTGGCTTTGATTAATGGAAACCACTTTGTACAGATAGTATTGCACCCGAATGCTCCAATTCCTCCTATATCAATTGCTTGGAAGAGATGTGCGCTCGCAATGCAAAAGAATGGGCCGTCATTCATCACAAATTTCAAGGTTTCTTGAGCTTGACCTACCGCAAAACTTAGCTGTAATGGAGGAATTTATTGATTTAAGTGTTGCTTAGACATACATTCTACTCCTTACTTTTTGTCATTTGGAAATATGTAATTTACATATTATGGTTGTCAAATGTATACATGTGGACATTTATAAAATTTTGTGTATATTTATAAGTTACATATTTTGTCATCGTCTTTTAATTCAGTGTTTAATAAATTTACAATATATATGCATATTGTATGCACCTCAAATAATTATGCAAGGTTTGAAAGTAAAAGTAAAAATTTGACATATTCGGCATCCTAGTACCGAATATAGTACATCACATTCGGCCAACTGGTACTGAATATAAATGTAAACATACGATCTGTAGTCACCGAATACATGGCCAAGGCAAAATTTAAACTATTTATATTCGGAATGGAGTGACCTAATGTTATTCAACATATTCGGACTGTTGTGGCCGAATATAAGGTCGGGACCACATTCGATACCAACTTACCGAATATAGTTTTGAACATTCGGCCATGAGTAGTCGAACAAATGAATACCAAGTCTTTTATTCGTCTTGTTAGTGCTGAATTATATTTATCATATTCGGTCTGTTATAGCCGAATAGAAGGCCAGGATTACATTCGAATAGTATTAACCGAATGTTAGACATTATATTTGGTTTTTAGTTGCCGAATGTATGACTTTATATTCGGTGATAGCCTACCGAATACCTACTTTTAAAAGGTTTATATGGTTTTCGTTTTCACCCTCATTGCCTAATACACACAGTTCAATCTTGTTTAAACACAAAAAGAATAAATCCTCATTTTCACAATCATATTCAATTCAACAGAAATGTAATATGTTAAATTTACATCTAAAAGTTCAAATTTACATCTTCCATTAAATCCATAATGTCAAATATGATACAATCATCCAAAAAAAGTTCAAATAAACATCTTAAGTTGTCCATGGTGTCTCTCTCTCACCCTCGCCCGGCACGTTGCTTTCGAACTCGCCTTCGTCCCTCAGTAGCTGTCGAAGCTCGTCCTCGCTCCTCAGTAGATGTCGATCCTCGTCCTCTAGCCCTCCTACTTGTCCTTCGTCCTAGCAAACCTATTTCTGCCGCAGATGCCTGTGCCGTGTTTGCGTTCGTGTCATCGCTGAGGATGTTTACTTCCATCCTCACCTGATTTAGCAGTGCATCCAATGTTTGTCTTTCGCCAAGTTGTAAAGACTCTTGTAAAAGAGTCAGTGCTTTTTTTATTCGGTTATTCTGTAAAAAATAGTTAATGAGATATTTAAGTTATAACGGATTTCAAAACTGAGTCGAATATAAGTACAAAAAAAAAGAAATATGGCTTAGTATTCACCAAATCAATGTACGCATCCCCAATCGATCGCTGGATAGGAAGATGGGTAGAGGTAGAGTTGGTGGCATGGATCCTCACATGACTTCTCTCCGTATACCACTCCTTATACGCGTCTTCACACATCCATGGGCTATCTGCCTCGCACGGCTCTCCACGACTACTAATGGAAAGACAGTGGTGGGTCCAGGTCATCCAATTGTGCTCCACGAATAAGTGCTCGACAGAATATAGATTTGCTTTGGGTCCTCTCTTTGCTTTTGTTGGAGGGATGGGCGAGTGGTTCCATGGTTTGGTTTGCACATACCCAAACTGCCTCAGAACGCGGGCTGGATGGTACGGCTCAACCTGTTCGCAGAAAGCGATACATCCACAGTACCACGCAATGGGCTCGAATGGATGATCATCTCGCAAGCCATGGACTTGGGATGTGCATTAATAGGACCACCATCTTAGAATTGTTTCATTCTTTCTGGTGCAGTTCTACAACTAAAAGCCTAATCAGTGAATTCAGGTTCTATAGAGAACCAAGAGGAAAAGAAATGAAAATTTAGAATCTTAACTATTCGTTGTGCTTTTTCCACTATATCTTCAGAGTCATCTACAAAATTCAGCACTTATACCTACTGGTAGTTGAGAAATGTAGTCTTGATTACAACAACTTGTGCAATCAAGCCATCATGTTCAATAAACCGGACTAACAATAACTATGCAAAAGAACAATTGAATACACTAACTCATCACAGCATCTACATGAATTTCTCTTAGGTTTTACTATACCATGCTAGGCAAAATCTCACTAGGAAATTTTTATATGTAAAAACATATTCGGCTACAAAAAATCGAATAAAACCCCTATATTCGGCTCAAAAAGTTCGAATGTTATCGTGAATATTCGGCTAAAAAATTCGAATTTCAAAACATATATTCGACTATTCAAGTTCGAATGTACTGTGTATATATTCCTAATCTTACAGACGAATGTAAAGCCCTAGTATTCGGCATTTACAGTCCGAATACCTAAAAATTGAAAGAAAACCTTCCCAATCAACAATGATAAAAAACATACATATTCCAACAGAGTAAACTGAATATAAAGCAGTAAATCTCGGCATTTTCAGTCCGAGCCCCAAAAAATATCAAATTACTAAGTTCAAATACAAATTTTTTTTTTAAAAAAAATTCAATACATACTGTGGCTGGTGACTTTTCAAAGAACGGTGATGTTCGAAGACCCAATGAAGTTCGAATACGGCGACTCTTCAATGCTGGTGATGAAGGAGCAGTTGCTTCAATGCATCAATGCATCGATGCGTTGGTTGGGAAGAAGCGTTAGTGCGTGGCTGTTCTTCAAAGCTTCAATCCCTCGTGGATGTTCTTCAAAGCTTCATACCCTCGTGGTTGTTCTTCAAAGCTTCAACGCTTCAATCCCTCGTGCTGCTGTTCTTCAATGGTGGGTTCGAATAGCTGGTGGGATCAAATTGCTGGTGGGTTCGAATGGCTGCTCTTCATTCGATCTTGTCTTATCTTCCATTGCCATTCGGTCCTTCCCCAAATTGAATACATGTGTTTTTTTTTTTTTAATTCAATTAATGGGATAATGGGTTGCACAAAGAATTTGTGTGTAGTATTTAGAATGGGGGCATTCCTGGTATTTTAAATTTTGTTTTATTTTGAATATAGAGGGTTGCCTTAAGTTTAATGGGTTGTACTAAGAAAATGGTATAATAGGCCAAATCAATATTTTAAATGGTCCGCCTTTAGTAAAACCAGTGCTGCAAATAGCCCCACTCTTTCAGAATTTACAAAAATATTTTTTTGGACCAAAATGCCCTTCACATAATATAATCCCCACCTTTATATTGAAACTCCAATTTTGTGAATAATCCTTAATCCCCCAATTTGCATATAATTCCCTATTTAGAATATAATCTCCAATTTTAATAATGTCAAATCACATTAATTATGATGATCATATAACAATATAAATCTTTTAAAAGAAATAATGGAAAAACAAAAGATGAGATTTTATCTCTACCCCACTCTCTCTCAATAAATAATTTATTTGACTTTTCAAACCAGCATAATAAATGAAAATTGAGGATTATACACATTTTTTTGGGGATTATGAACAAAAATTATGTATTGGGGATTTTGTGTTAATTTGGGGATTATGATTTAGTATAGGAGTTGGGGATCGTGAATTAATTTGGGGATTATGTATGATTTAGGATATTCAAGACCTTTTTTGGATTTGATGGAACATGTAAGGTTATGATTTGATGTAAAAAAGTAAGCAACAATTTGAGTATTGCTAGTAAAGTTGATGCTTGTTCAACAGAATGGGCATTGGAGATTGTTATCAAAATTGAAGATTATTCATTATTTTGAGGATTGGGGATTATGTCTTATTTGGGGGATTATATATACATAATATTGGATATTGTATGTAAAAATTTGGCACATTTTCCACAAAATTTGACTGTTCATAGTTGTAAAAATGTTCAATTAAATGTACGGAAGTACATGGAGGGAAATTCTCAAAACATGAATTTATGTAGGAATTTTTGGAAAGTATGGGAATATTGAGAGAAAATTCCCTTTTATTTTAAGTGAATCAAAGCATTCACCTTATCTTGTGTCTAGGTTATGGTCATAAAGTTGGGTAGGCTTGAGAGTTGAGTCATTGATGATACTGTTAGGCTTAATTTTGCCCAAATTTCACCCATTAGAAGGCAAAAGATCTGAAAATGTACCATATATTTCACAATCATAAATTCATAATCAAGTCACACTCTATCAACAATCAAAGTTAGCAGGCCCAGATGTCTATTAAGGTGCAATCCCTTTGTCACTAGTATATATCAACATCGATCGTTGTTGTGCTCATCCCGCAAACTTTATTACTGGACGATTTGTAAAGGCTTCCATCTTTTATTTTCTACTTTTAAGATTAAAGAAGTGAATTTTTTTTTAAAGAAAAATAATTGTTGATATATATATATATTCAAGTGATGAGAATAGATAATTACTTCTAGAAGTTGAGTAAACGCAACTATCAATATTATTTACACTTAAAACTTTCACTATTTTACTTTTAAAGCTTAAAGTTAAAAGATAGTTTATACAGCGTAGATATATTGGGTGTAGTATCACAAGCAAGGATCAATTATAGACTATATGAATTGTTATTATTAAAGCTACTAGGGTTAGTGCCAGTTTGGATTAACTTTTTAAAAAATCACTTTTAGAGAATTATATATTACCATATCTCTTTAAAATTAAGTTCAAACCATGTTTTCACATATCCAAATTTCTAGTGATAGTGGTAAAAGTTGAGGTCTTCTAACTTTTGTCTTAATAACTTTTCTTATGAAAATTTTACTAACCATCTTACTGCTCCTCAAGTTGTCGGGAAGTTGTTTAGAAGTAATTATCATTTCATCTTTTAGATCAACTGAAATTTTGAGCTCCAAAAAATGATTTTAAGAAAAGCAAATACAGAGGGCCCTTGGTCAAGTATTAAAAAGGTGTCAGCTATGGTGCTAGAAAAGTCTCTTGATGGTTGTATCAGAAATTTAGGCTCGAGTCCCACCTTTATCAAGGTGGGGAGGGTTTCTTCCTATTATGTAACTCACAAGTCTAATGAACTTTTTGATTAAAAATAAAAAATAAAAATAAAGCTATTAGGGTTAGTCGAGGTGGTGAGGATGAAAACAAAAGAATTACTCCATAATTTGACTTTTTAAAATGGACTATCATTTTAGGATAGTCAAAAAAAGAAAGTAACCCTATCTTTATAGGAAGGGGTGAATAATAAATTTGAAAAATTGGGGTCTAATCAACCCATATGGGTTGGGCAAAAAAGCATTGATGATTGAGAAATTAGGGGAGGATAGTGTGTTTGACTAAATTGAGAATATTTCAATATCAATGATGGAACACTAACAAGTGTTGTTGAGATCAAAACACTATATCATTGAAAGGATCAATTTTGATTGGATTGTCAAGTGGGCGCTTTTAAACAGAGGCTTATAATTTTGGCGTGGACAAAAAGGCAAGGCAGCCGGATCCCCATGTCAAGATGTAGGTGTGAGACATCCCTTGTGTAACAATCCGTCACATTTTGTACGGAGAAATGGCAATTCAAGGGAGAGGCATTCTTAGAACTTTCTAGAAAAATCTAGAATGCGCGCCCTACACATTTGGAAAATATTCTAAAACATTCTGGAACTTTCTAGAAGACAAAAGAAGTTTCGAGAATTATCTGGAGTGTTCTAAAATATTCTGGAACCTTCTAGAATATTAGAGATAGTCTTGAAAGTTTCTAGAATGTTGGCTAAGGTTCCACCTTGTGTATATGCTAGAACATTCTAGAAGCTTGTGTTGCTAGCTTATGGAGAGAACTCTATAAAAACTAGTAACTTGTAAATAACATGTGATACTTATGGGGATAGAAAACTCTAGAAACTTAGGTATTCTAATAGCTTTCTAGAATAGTCATTGTAGGCTATAAATAGGGAATGAGGAGCTCATTTACTCCACACTACAAAACTTGTAAGCTATCAAGCTCACTTGTAAAGCATTCTTTGCAATCAATACACACTTTCATTCTTTCAAATTCAAGTGTCTTGCTTCATTGTCTTCATGCATTCTTGGCATTTTGGTTTGGGAAAGGCTGACTTAGCACTATTACTTGACGAGAAAAGTATCTAAGGCCGCACAGTCAAGGGTGGAATAATTAAGGCCGTGACACTTGTCGCTGTTAGATTTATGCTTGCGCGTATAAAGTGCAATTCAATCCCAAGCGTAGGATCTACCGTTGCAAACATAATATTTCATGGAGTCCCATGGTTGTGTCCACAGAGATAAGCGGTCATAGAGAATCAAGAAAATCCTTTCCAAAAGTTGTTTAAAGTAGATAAAAGAAAGAAAATATATGTTGGTTTGAAATTTGATTTTTGTGTAAAATACACAAGGATTGTTTATAATCTTACTGAAATATAGACAGACTGGAATTCAGAGTTCAACTCAACTATATCTTTAGTGTTAATTCATCACAGTTCTTACTCATCACAGTTACACTGAAGAGTGAATGGAAAATTTTACAATATATAATTTTAACCAACTATTCAAGAAATAGGATATTCATCATAAACAACAATTTAATGCATACATCATACACTTGGAACGCCTTTATTGCTAAGAACTACCTGTGGCAAGCACTCCTGTCAACAGATGGTAAAAGCTGACAGTTCCTTATGGATCATTTATAAATTTCATGTTTATTATGAATATCCAAATCTGTCTAGTTAAGTTATTTGTTAGAACTAATACATTAGATATAAATCAAGCATCCCTCTTCATTCCAGTTGATAATTAGCTACTCATAATGATTGAAAGAAACTTCAATTAAAATTCAAAGCATAAGTTAAACTAAAAAAATAATGAAATTAACTTCAACAACTGAAATTAGATTAAACTGAATACTTGTTACAGATTAAAACGAAACAATAACACAGTTACAAGATTAAACTATCACTAAAACATGAATTAAACCTATCTAAATTAAGAAGAAGGAAAGAAGAAAAACCTTTTTTTCTCTACTCTATGTTAAGGAAAGAAAATTACATACATAACATAAGAGCAAAATTTGCTTGTATACAAAAGCTAAGAAAATACAATTTTGCCCTTCAAAAAGTCAAAAACTAGAGATATTTTGGCTAAGGCGGCGCCCATTACCGATA
>JAESVK010000392.1:1207295-1218000 GCA_017140935.1 Hamamelis virginiana
TAGTAATACAATTATCGGTAATGGCTCTTCTGACTAGGCTTTACGAATATCAATTATCGATAATTGCATATAATACTATCGATAGTTGTCTTCTGCAGGAAACTGGAACACCAAAAACTTCACATCATTATCGATAATTGCATAAGAAGCTATCGATAATGGTCTTGAACTGGAATAGGGCTGGAATTGAAATCACATGCTTATCGATAATGAAAGATAGCTCTTATCGATAATGGCTTCACACAACAACACACTGGACTGCAGCACCATTTGAATTATCGATAATGAAATTATGCCTATCGATAAATGCTACAAACTGAGAAATTCAAGGCTGCATCAATGATCCAATTATCGATAATGGATGTAATCCTATCGATAACTATCTTCTTCTGTAATGGGCCTAGCTGACTTAATGACATAAGTATCGATAATTCATCTTGAAGTTATCAATAAGACTTGAATGCTGGAAATGGAGGCTGGCATCTTTTGAATCAATTATCGATAATTGTAAATGTAATTATCGATAAGGGAGATAAGGGCTCTTGGCAGGACATAAAACTCGAACTTTGCTGCAGCTGATTGAGGGAACTACCGATAATTAGTTATGTAATTATCGATAGTCATGCTTTTCTGGCACTTTTGACTTGACAAATGAGTTTCAACTTGCTTCAAAACTTTCCTTGCATTCCTTAAGCTCTTTGTAACTCAACAAAATGCATTTATCCTGCAAGGTCAAAAACAATGGCTTCAATTTAAACCACTTATATTACCCTACCTATGTACACTTTACTTACCAAAATGAACTGTATTAACGCTCAATAAAATGCATGATTGCATAACAATCAATTTATTTGAATGTTTCTTTCCAAATTTAATTTCATTACCATTATTTTCAAAGAATTAATGAACTAATTTGGCCGCCATGATAGAGAGCTTGCGGTCAAGATCCTTTGTTTCTCTACTTGCTCAAATGTTTAACCACAAAATATATATAAAGACAGTTATATACGTTATATAAATATGAAGGTGATAGATAATTGTGGAATGCATATTTTGGCAAACTGACCGTTGGATTACATATTGTACCTATAAATGTCTTGCATGCCAAAATCATGGTGATCCCATATCAAAATTTCAAAATATTAGTATGAAAATCTATAACCACTGAAAACTATCACAGTTTTTGTCATTGACATTTCCGAAAAACCGACCGTTCGATCACTGTGATTTTTGGCAGACATGACATGGGTTAGTATAATATTTAATCCAAAGATCAGTGTTTGATATGTATCCCACAATTATCTATGAACATCATTGCTCCAATAAACTTATATAAGCTTATATAAGTATATAGTGACTGGATCATTTCTATACAAAAGGTATATTATATATGCAGTGAATTGGCTAACCCCAACATGGATGTTTGAAGTCTGAACACTATGGTTGCGTTTGGTACGTGGGCTAGGAATCTCAAGCCTGGGAATGTTTAGTAGGGGGGTTTGGGTTTGTAAACTTTGTACCCCAAACCATTGTTTGGAATGTTGGGAATCTCAAGCCTGGGAATGCCCTAACCTTTGTTGTTTGGACCATCAAGTTTCACAACAAAATTAATATAATTACCAAATTACCCTTCATTAAATAAAAGAATCAAATGCACAATATATATATATATATATAAAAGGCAAAGCCTCATAAATATCTGGTCTGCGGGTCATAAATATAAAAGCCACAATGGTCTTAAATATCTTGTATATATATATATATATATATATATACACGCACGAATCTCAGAAAGCACATAACGGTGAGTGGCGACGACAGCGACGACGACGACGACGTCGACACAGCAGCTGCTCCACGGCAGAACGACGACTGGATCTTCTCTTCTTCTTCAACGACGACTGGATCTACATAGTGGGTCTTCTCTTCTGTTCTTCTTCTTCTGTTCTTCTTCTTCTTCAAATGGCGTTGGGGTTCTGCCGAAGGGATTTGGGTTTGTAAACTGGTCGAATAGATGTGGGACTTGGGTGGAATTTTTTGTTGTTGAAGAAGAACAAGGAGGGGCACGCTCGTCAATACAAAATCTTGTAAAAACCTAACCCGGGGTGAAGATCTTCAAACCCACTAGCTGAAGAGGCGATAGATTCCTCCCCATGGCCGGCTTCCTCACACCACCGGCTTCAAATTCGGACCCCAAACCCAACTGTGCCAAACAATGGTTTGGGGTGTGAAACCCCAAACCCACCGTCAAGACCGCCAACCAAACACAACCTATAGTTATTGATTGCACACGTGAGATGTGTATACGGGAACATTCTTACTATTTTATGGACAAACGAAGGCATTTTCAAAGTTTGTTACCGATTTGGCTCCATTGCACTCTGCCACTTATTTCAAAGTTTAAGCCTATTTAGTAATAAATTGGTTGAACTCGTAAAACAGATTTGTTAAGAACTTGTGAGTGGATTTGTATCAAAATTAACTTGATTGGACTCGTAAAATAGGTTTGTTAAGAACTTGTGAATAGATTTATAAAGAGCTCATAAAAAAAATTCTTAATTAATACTTGAATAAACTCAATAAACAAAAGAACCCTCCCCCTTTTAAGGAATTTCCTTTTCTGGTTTCCAGTATAAGTTTAGTACATAAAAGTTAATTATTTTTGGCATTGTTTTAAAACTCGGACTGTTCATCGAACCGGAAAAGTTATCGGGTTAAGGGTCAACCGGTTGAACCGCCGGGTTGAACCGTGACGTTATAAATATATTATTTATTTATTTATTAGAATAAAAGCTATAAATGATTCAAAATATAATTTTTTTTAAATGTTTGTAGAATCAATTCATATATTTGAATTTATGTACAGTCATCAAAATTGAAAATTGAAAATTACTATTGATCAATCTTTATTATATATATTTTTTAAAATGCAAGATAAGAATATTGTATTATTAAATTATGTGCATAGGTTTCTTTTTGTTATTTGGGATTTTTTAAGACTAATTTGGCTTTTTAGCCTTCTTGGTTTTAAGCACTTTTAAAAATATTGGGACTATTTTAGTCATTTTAGTACCTTAAATTAAATATAAAAAAAAAACAGGTTGACTGGATTTTTAACCTGTTGAACCGCCAGGTTGAACGGTTTTTTTTTAAAAATGGGTTTTTATGGGTTAAACCAACCGGAGAGGGACCGGTTCCTGGTTCAACCGGCCGGTCCGGTCCAAGTTTGATAACAATGATTTTTGGGTTTGCACTTTTGTGTTTTTAATTTTTATTTATTTATTTAGTGTATTTAGGATTGAAAATGAACACATGCCCATATGTTAATGAACTCGCATGAAAATAAATGAGTCAATCTCAAACAAATCAAAACTCGATTTGATTGGTCTCATATCAAGTTCGATTCAAGTTTGAATAATTAATTTTTTTTTCCAATCTACATTTGGGAATCCGTTTGGCTTAACTTAATTGACTCATGTGCAATCTTATAAAAAAGATAACTAAATGATGTACAAAAATAAGGTGTAAAACCCAGAGGCAGACCAGAACCCCCGTGGTTTCTTTATCTTTAGGTAGGTTAATATTAGTTTAATAAATCAATGCAAATTTTGAGCCTCCCTCTCAGCTTCTTTCTTGTATCTCTCTTGAAAAAATGGAATACTAAAACTCCACTTGCATTAACTTCTTTTTAAATCGTTTTTGAAAAACTATTTCTTAAAACTTCATGTGAATCTTATTTTCACATATCAAAATTTTCATGCTAGCTAGAGATATGATTGTGATAATAGTTGGGACCCTTATCTTTTACCACAATTATTTCTAGTATTTACATTTTATTATTTCCAACCATTTTATCACCCCTAAAATCATCTAGAAGTAATTATTACCATATCTCTTAAATCAAATGAAATTTTAATCTTTAAAAGTAATTTTAGGAAAAATTAATGCAAACGGGACCATAGGATTAGACTGAAGTCCCATAGTTATCAGACCTGGTCAAGGCAGCGGGTCAAGGTCGTTGGTTGGACTGCTGGGTCAACTAGTCGAACCATTCAATTAAAAAAATATTATTTTAAATATATGTAAAGATATTACAAGTTTATGTAAATATAACACATTCAGCTTGTGGCTTAGTGGTGGAGAAGCTGTATGCTACCTTCCCCAATGATTAGGTATTTGAGTCCCCGCAATTGCACATTTCGTGCATTATATTTTAAATTGTTCTTGAATGGGTAAGACCAGTCCAACCGCTGGTTCTCATAAATTCAGGCTAGTTTAGGCAGTTTTTACAGAGCCACTCTGGGTTTTCTCCTTAAATGGTCTAATAGTAAACTCAGCCCGATCACAAGTCTGATTAGCTGAGCTGGTCCGATTATGATAACATTGTGCGGTCCCTTTACTCTTGTAACATGTATCAGAATTAAGACCAGTCCAACCGCCGATTCACTTAAATTCAGGCCAATTTATGCAGTTTATACCGGGCCACTCTAGGTTTTCTCCTTAAATGGTCTAATAGTAAACTCAGCCCGGTCACCGGCCTGATTGGCCAAGCTGGTCCGATTATGATAACATTTTGATAACATTGTGTGGTCTCCTTACTCTTGTAAAAGGGATCAAAACTAAAACTTGAACACACTGCGTTTTACTGGAATGATCAAACCCTGAGAACCGTTCTAAGGGGCATCATCTTCTTTGGCCACATCTACACTTTTTTCACAATTACACTCCACTGTGGATGCCCACAACTTTGTAGGTAAAAGAATGGCACGGAGGCGACCAGATAAATAAAGGCCCGAGGTTAAGCTTTACCTATTACAGTGTGTATGGATTGAGAGAGTTGGAAAAAAGAAAAGAAAAAGTTTTTGAGTTTCTCTCCAATTCCCTTGTTTGGATTTCCAAAATGGTAGAGAAAGGGAAGGAGTGGGAGAGAAAATGGAAAGAAAGTGGATGTTTTTTTGTTCTCTCCAAATTGGAGAGATTTTGAGAGAAAAAAAGAGAAAGTGAGCAAATTTACTTTTCTGCCCACATACATTGCTTGGAGGGTGGAAAGAGTAAGAGTAATGTTGGAAATTATACCTTAACATTTTCTCTTCTCTTCTCTTAATGAAAGCTATCCAAACAGGTGGAGAGAAAATTAAAAATTTTCATTCTTTTCTTCTCTTCTCTTATTTTCTCTTAATGAGATTCTCTTCTCTCCTCTCCAATTCTCTCAATCCAAACATGGTGTTAAGGTAATGATAGTAAAGCCGGCATCTGCCACTTCAGGGGAAATCATGGCCGTTTAGCTAGATGACTTCCAAGTTATTTATTTTTCACTAAAACATTTTTTAAATTATTAAGTTTCCAATCTAAAATGTTAAGTTTGTAGGTGGAGGACCAAATATAGAAATATGAAGTATGGAGTTATAACAAGTCGATCTTTTATTTAGGCGATTTGATGTGATATAGAGTAGATTTTATTCTTCTACATCCCCCCTCATCGGCCTTATCACGTGGATAACCAATGCTCGATCTGATACCATGATAAGATCCCAACCCAAAAGCTTAAGTTGTAGATGGAGGGCTCAATACATGTATATGAAATTATAGCAAGCCTTTTATTTAAGCGATATAGGATTGAGTGAATTCTATTCTTTTACATATATATGAGATAGATTTTGTTGACCTATATTTTTACTATGATTTATAAAATTCAATGTGGGAGTTGTATTTTGAGAAACTAACCGTTCATTAAATGTTCCTCTCATGTTGATTATGACTATGGAATATTAAGCTAATCGGGAATTAGAACTACATCATTCATAATTATGAAAAACTGTAATATTTTTTTATTGATTAGAAATGTGACTTTTTGGATCAATGGAACCTATCCCTCTCTCTCTCTCTACACACACACACACACACACACACACATGAGCGCCAAACCCGTGCAATGCGCAGGACTTACCAATAGCTAATAAATTATATTTATATAAAATAAGTATTTAGAATAGATGATTTTGATCGTTTGGTCATAATTATATTTATAGGGTTAGAATATATATTTTAATAAATAAGAATGATTAAAACTGTTAAATAGATTAGGAAAAATTAATTTGGATATATTATTCAAAAACTAAAAATTTTGAAATACCACAAAAAAGTAAAAAGTAAAGTGGAACCAATTTTTTAAATAAAAATATAATATAATTAATAAGAAAGAGTGGAAAAAGTAGATAAGATTCACCATAAATAAGAAGGATTTTTTTTTTTTTTTTTTTAAGAAAACTCTAATTCACCCACCTTATTATTTGGCATTTGATGTGTTGTTCTCATCAATAAATGTAATATTTTATTAAAAAAAAAATTATAAAGATCATTGGTCCATGTGAGATGATTGGAAGAAGGTGGTAAAACTAAAAAAATTATGGGATTTTTGGTGAAAAGTCCTATTTGGGAGACTTCTCTTGCATAAAGTCACCATTTATGATTTTTAATGGCTAAAGTCCTCTTTTGTCATTTTTTAATGCATGCAGTTCTATAAACTATTTTTTTTTAACATACCATATTTACCCTTTTCATTGCATTTCACTATGATGAACGCTGGACTTCATTGTACCGGACACTAGATTTCACTGCGTCGAAAGCCAGATTTCATTGTTTTTTTTTTTTTATAATATATTTCACTGCATTTTTAATGCATTTAACTACATTTATTTATTCATTTCACCTACTTTTTTCATAAAACTCATATACAACAAATGCCTTCTCTAACTCAGATTGAAAACAATGACAAAAATTTCACAAAATTCCAGACAAAATGAAAGCAAAGAAGATAAAATTCAAGAATCTTAAAACTATTTGGGATTGAAATAGTTGTTACAAGATTATGAATTTATCTATGAACTTAAAGGTATTTTCACTGCATGAGAGAGACATATATATATATAAACAATTTCTATCTCCTCTCTCTATTGTTAGAATTTAAAACCCAACGTTACAGAATAAGAATAAGAAGAAAAAGAAGAATCGTGCTAGAGCATCTGAAGTAAACTTCTGCTTCTCCTTCCTTGAAAACCATGTTTACAAACTAGATTGATGGAGTGCTGGAGCTGAAAGATTACCATGGGAGAATCGTAGCAGAAAAAAAGTTTTAAAAATTTTCTCCATGGTAACATCCCAAAGAAGTTCTCAAACAATGAAAAGAATAAAAAACCATAAACAAACAATAAATAAAAACTCACTTGATGTTCCTTGAAGAAGACAAACCCTTTGAATCCTTCGAGCTCCAAACATATGGTAGCCTCCAACAGTATCCACACGAATACAAAACCTCAAGAACCCTTGCACCTTCAGAACCCTTGGAAGAGACAAGCTTAGAGAGGGAAAGAGAGAGGACGGCTAGAGAGAGAGAGCACCCACACTAGGTCACGGCCCTAGGGTATTCTCCACCAAAAATTGCCTCCTCCTTTTTTACTTGATGATAGTTACTTAGTGATAACATGACTATCATTTTGTATTTATAGAGAACTTCTAGGGTTTCTATTTAATACTCTTCATATTTATAACTTAGCCCATTACTTATTAACAATTAATAATAAAGACCAAACTAGTTATAAATTATAATATTCATCTCTCTTTAATTCAAGAGACTCACTTCTGTCCTAATGTGTGTGACCCATTGGGTTCATCCTAACCTAGCTAGTAGTGGCCAAGGACATCTCATGTCTCCCAAAATAAAACTTTCTATTTATGGTTCAATTGGAACAATTCCAATTTTGTCCTCAATGATAACACTTATCGTTAGGCCTTCACTAGTCATGAGTGACATCTAGCAACATATTATGACGTACCCTTGGGGTGGGTGAATATATAAATATAAATGGACCCTTCGTGTAATAGATAATCATTCAACGTACGATGTCATGATTAAGTTAATTGGGTATGGATACGTGTCAAACCCTAACTTAATCCAGTATTACCAATTCACCAAAATATATTCTCAATTAGGTAAATCCTTGAAAACTCTTTTCTTGGTTTCCTACTGCTTTGGCCAAAGACTTCATTGAGATAGTATATTTGTGAATTAACTCTGACATTCTCCTTTTCATATTAAGGGTGGTGATTCCCTATTGCACACTCATCTATCTTCATACATAACTCACTAAAGCCAATGAGCACCGATTACAACATGATGGTAAAGATGTACGAGGTACTATCAAACTCTAATAACCCATGTATAAGATAACTTTGGTGTCTCAAGTTTAAGGATTACAAATGTGACTAGAACTCATGAGTAGCTTTTGACATGCAAATAAAACTCCATAAGCTATACTAATGATGGTCACGTTCAGTGTGCTTGTTTTCTTACAAGCACCCACAGGTTTACTATAGTGTCACTGCACAAATGGTATGAGACTCACCATCCTCCAATTGGAGCTAGTATAACATGTGCTAATCTTAACGGTTTATAAACGTCCAAATATATAAACCTATGATTAGGAACAAATCTAGGATAGATGTACTTGAAAGTTGTAAGTCTCTCCATCTGAACTCTCGAGATACAACTTTCTATCATACTATCTTAGGACTTTATCATGAACGGTAATCAAATACAATTAATATGATAAAAGAAGCCATTTATAAATGTAAATAATGAAATATAATGTTCCCTAAATACAACTTAACAATTGGTTTTAGGGCATACATCTAACATGTGCATCTTAAGCAAACATGTGTTTCTCTTTAGAGACCAAATCTGCAAACCAAATATGAAGATCAGAGATGATTAGTGATGGCGATTTGAAGATATAACGATTTAATAATTTCTAAAGAGTGTCGGCGGAGATCAAAGATGATCGCGATTGGCGTTGACCATAAAATATGATTCTGAGAATGTCGATCTGCATCTGGAGTTCAGAAACAATTGATGTTGATCAGTGTTGATGATCATGATCGGAGGTGGCACTCAGACCTTCGTCGATGTCCTCATTAATGTGCGAATCCTTCTCTTTGATCCTCATTAAAGTGTGAATCCTCATTCTCTCTCATCTTCTCCTCTTTCTCTAGGGTGGAATGTGGGGATGGAGTTCTAGGGTTTGTGATCGATGGTTTCAATGGAGATTGGCGAACATACGATCGGCGCATAATTGTATAATCGTATGCGGTGTTCGTATAATCGTATTCAACCTTTACGTATGAAGGATGTAGGTACGAAACCTATAAATGTTTTGGGGACATTTTTGTCCTTTTTTGGTAAAAGGACTTATGGCAAAGCTAATTCCCACTTAGGACGTTATGCAGCATGAATCCATAAAAGGGGACTTCTCACCAATTTCCCCTTAATTAGATGAAATTTAAATTTTCAACGTTCTTTATTTATATGGGTCCCATTTAAGTTTCTTTCCATAATTAATTTTGGGGAAATTGGTGAGAAATCCTCTTTTATGTTGTAAAGATTTTGTCTCTCTCTTTTTTTTTTTTTTTTTCGTAGCCAAAATATAGAAATTTATTTTTACTAGCTTTAAGTCTCTATAAATGTTTTCAATTCCAAAATCTCCCTCGAAAAGCGAGATACATACTACTGAGTCATCCGTATCATTAGTCATGGAAATTTTAAGGTTAAGAATTTGAATCTTCAAGTGATCGAGAAAGTGCCAAGAAAAAAAGAGGGCTATTAAGTTGTACAACCTCTATACCTTTGGGCTAGGAGAATGGGAAATTAATCTCATAAATTACTTCAATCAACCTTTATTCAAATATTTTCTTCAATCAATTTAATAGTTTTTCCAATCATGGAATTCAAATGGGTAGGGCAAAAAAGTCTTGATGATTTAGAAATTAGCCGAGAAAATGTGTGAGACTCAGTTGAGAATGCTTACGACGTCGTTAATGATGCAATCCACTAAAATCAAATCACGAATGCTCCCAATGACTGAAAGAAAGCCCAATTCATTGCAAAAAGTAAGCAGAAATTGTAAGGAAACTGTGGATTGATTGAATACCATTTTTGAGTTTGACAAATCCTCAACTCTGAACCCATCTCGTGGGGAACTTAAACAGAAGAGACTCATAATTTTGCCGTTGAAAAAGGCGGACCACGACGGAGCCCATGTGGCTAAAAATTGTGAGCCATGACTTGTCACAATTAGCTAGATTCAAATGTTTCTTCAAATTTCAATTTGAATACATGGTAAATTGTTGATGTTCCGTTCGCTTAGTAACATGTATTCTAGGTCATTTTCAAAAAAAGAAAAGAAAAGAAAAGAAAAATACTCATTAGAGAACTTCGAAGTAGTTTCTCTCATTTAGCAAAAGAAAGAACATAATGAATTCTCAAAGAATGAACCAATTTGGCAGCTACGATGGAGCTAAAGCACACTATTACGTGCAACTCTATAAAATCGTTTCTTTTCCTGAAAATTTAGACTCTATTTAGATCTTGAAAAGCTCAAGTGAAAGGGGAAAAAATGCTAGAAAGTTTTCACAAATGAATTCCCTTCTATAGCATTTTTTTTTTTTTTTTTTTAATTTCTTTAATTTCCTTCATTTGAGCTTTTGGAGATCCAGAACAGCAGAGGTCACAAAATTGGACATAATAATGGCACTAGACACTGTTATCAAAATTTTCAACTTTGATGAGATACTAAAATAATTAGAGTGGGTTCCTATTAGTTTAGAAAGGATTTGCATGATATCTGATCTAGAGAAATATATATTCTATATT
>JAESVK010000392.1:1218010-1238350 GCA_017140935.1 Hamamelis virginiana
AAAGGATTTGCATGATATCTGATCTAGAGAAATATATATTCTATATTGTATTGTATTGTGTCATCCAGGAAATTGAGTGATTCTTTTTTTCTTCTAACTTTGAAAGTATTGATAGATATATACTATCAAGGAACAGATGTTCGGAATCAATCAATGCATGAAGTTCATTTTTCAAAAAATCATCACCAAAAAAAAAAAAAAAAAAACAAAGATAGAGTGATAATCATTCCTAGCCTTGATGGGGTAATAAGTCATTCTTAACCCTACTCTGTGCGTGCGTGCGTGTCTGCGTGTGTGTGTGTGTGTGTGTGTGAGAGATAGAGAGATTCTGCATGATGCCACCAATTTATATTTAGGGCATGGATTAGCTTTTCTTAAAATCACTTTTGGAGCTCAAAATTTCATTTGATCTAAGTGATAGAGTGATAATCACTTTTAGACAACTTGAGGAGTGATAGGATGGTCCATATTAGAAGTGAATGTGGCAAAAGCTATATATGATGCCCCAACTTTTGACACAATTACTTCTAGTTTGGAAATTTTGATATTTGAAGACATGATTTAAACATAAGTCCAAAGTGATATATGAAGAAATAGTTTTCCAAAAGTGATTCTAGAAAAAACTAACATAAAAAGGCCGTTAATTGATTGACATGCATAATAAAAAAAAATATGGCAATGATCCTAATCTATTCTAAAACAAAATTACGCTACATTCTGTCTGAAGAATCCAACAAAGAGTACATTTGAAATCAAAAGCAGCTGACGTAGTCAAGATAAACTTTAATATCAATGCCATTATCAATAAGAGACTAAACTACTGCTCTGATCTTCTCATCTTCCCTTCAAACTTCTCCCTATCCCTTGGAGTATAGGAAGCCATATACACGTCTGCGTCTAGCTCTTGCACTTTCAGCTAAAATCTTACCAATACCCAAACAAGCGGGTACATCTGAACGGGATTTAAGAACAGCTCTGATGTCTTTAGAGTTAGTTCCGGCAACTGCAACCTGCTTACTCGTAACCCGAATCCTGATGATGGATGAGTAAAGCTGAAACAAAACGTTTCGAGATGGATACGTACATCGAGCGTAAATGGTGTTGGGAATGATATATATAAGCATCGAAAGCTCTTATACCACTTTGTTGGAAATTAAGCTTGCTTTAACACTACCTGTTGGGAATTCAGCGGAAGCATTCAATATCATTTTATTGGAAATGTGGTGGGCTTACTCACTCACACAAGTATATAGATTCTTAAGGAGCTTGTAGAGATGTAATCCTTATAAGCCGTGTAGAGCTCCTACACACATACACAAGAGACTCACAAAATAGGCAACTTACTTATATATTGCTATGTCTCTATTTTACCTTTCTCTTTTGGTCACACTTACATTAATGTGTATGTCGGGTAGCCCTCCTTTATATAGACCCATACATACATGCATCATAATTATCTTTAATTAATGACTTTTTCTACTTCTAGATGACTCTTTCATGTACTTACCTAAATACATGAACCATGCATATTAATTCGTAATACATGAACCAATAAACACTAAAATTTGTAATTGAAAGATATAGAATATTATATTTGAATAATAATTTGGCCTTTGGCTTTGAGAAGAAAGATTTCTTCTTATCTTACTATGTATCTCTTTGGTGGATTCCACTGAATGCTGAGTGTACCTATACTATATATCCCTTTGGTATGGGTTCCTTAGGATCGTGAATTTTTTAAATTAACCCAATTTCTTATTGTTTGCTTCCCCACTGTGTTTGGTTTATTTTCACTTATTTTGCCGGCCCACCACTTTTTCCCATGCCAAAAGATAAGGTTTCACTCTCTAGGAAGTTGGAACATTTGGTGTCGCTTGGAATTTGAACATGTCAAAATCAATTAAGGATAGGGCTGGTTCATTTTTAAGGTCTTCTACAAGTTTGAATCTCCCTAGCTAAAGGATATTCCATCAAGCATAGAGTTTAAGGCCAGCCATGTTTGATCGTAAACTCTGAAAACAGTTTTTTATTTTTAGAGTTAAATAAAGAAGAAAAGAGAAAATAATTTATTTTATTTTTCTATTTTCAGTTTTCACATTAGTATTGTCTTCAAAGAATAAGTTAACAAAACATATTTTTAGGATATGTCTTTTTTATTTCTTTTTAATTTTGAAAGCAGAAAAGTAATAGCCAAACATATTTTATACGTTCTATATTATTTTTAACTCTGAAAACAGAAAATTGTTTTCGGAATTCACTTCCAAACATGGCCTAAGGCTCCTTCAAAATTGAGGCTATGTTTGGCCTCCAACTCTGAAATCAGTTTTCTGTTTTCAGAGTTCAAAAAATCAGTTTTTTTTTTTTCAAAACATGTTTGGCTATGGCTATTTTCTCAAAACAAAAACTAAAAAATAAAAAACAAAATAAGTTTTGGGTTAAAAACAGAGGACAGAAAAAAATTGTTCCGGGAGAACAAATTTTTGTTCTCAAAAAGCCACGAGCCCCTTTCGAGTTTCAGGAGAACAGATTCTCAAAAAGCCACAAGCCCCTCCGATCCTCTCGATTCTTCAACGGACTGAATTATCTTTGCTCCTCCCAGCAAGAAGAGACGCACGGATTTTCAGCGGTCACTGGTTTCCGACAATCAACTCTGATTTCCGGCAAGATCTCGGTCAGATTAAGCTCCCATTTTGTTCTTTTTGTAGGTTTTCTACGTGGTTATTCCTTCAATGGAGTAGATCGGGTTGGGACTGTAGATCTGAATACACATTTCAGACCTAAAGTAGATTTATGGGTTGTCTCTGATTTTTTTTTTTTTTTTAATGTATGATTATACTTGTTATTTTTATTATATGTCTTTTCCCTTAGCTATTTGGAATTCTAGTTGCTGCTAATCACAATATTTCCCTCTCATTATTTGGTAATTTTTCCTTTCATGCTAACAAAGAGTTACAGCATATGCATTTTTATTATATGTCTTTTATTCGATTTTTTAAATTCTTCATGAGCATACCAGAGCGGTTTACAGGAAGAAACCGAACCGCATTTAGCATGGTAATGAACCAGAGTCGGGTTGGCTCAGGACCCCTTTACCTCTCTGCTCTTGCTGGCTTGCTCCGTTCCCTTTTTTGAGAGAGAGATTATGTATGCATGATTCTCTGTTGGGTTCTTTTTGCAGAACTTAAGACAACTGTAGGTCTGTAGCCATGCAAACTTGATGTGAGTAAGATTATATATATGTATGTATTTACTTATGTATATAGGCATACTCATGTAAGCGTATGGCTTTCAAGTGTTTGACAAAATGCCTCAATGAAATACGAAATGTATTATTAGGATATATGTGCTGATTGCTAAGAAATCATGGTTCATTCATATTTACGTATATATGTGCTATGTTATGTTGCACTCTAAGATGTGTTCCTTTGAACTTTTATGCTAACACTTTTTCTTGTAAAAAATACAGGATGTGTTCTGTGAGAAATTATTTCCTACACTGGATCTGTAACTTATACAATCTTTTTTTAGAAAATAAGGTGTAAGCCCTTTCCTTGGAGGAAGGTGGCACCTAAAAACATAGGGAGTAGGGGATCAGGCTGGCTGAGGATTTAATCAAGAATGGGAACAGAACCTATTCTTAAGAGCATTTGCTATATCTATGATGTATTAAGAGCTTGGGATACAACTCAGGTGGGTTTGGCCTGCTTTGAGGTGAACTCAGTCCCAACCATAAATACTTCAAGGCTAGCACTGGACCCATCCCTGCTGCAACGATGAGCTGAAATGGCAATTCAATCTGTGTCAGTATACAAGCTTTAGTGCAGTAAAAGTTTTAAGTTTATTAATTGTTCTTGGCCACCTTTGAAGTGCTTACTATTAACCACCTTTGACAAATAATTTTATCATCTGGGCTATGCATGTTGGAATTCTTTTGTTAATTGTTCGAAGTCTATAGTTGGAACCGACTGATCAGAACCAACTTCAGGTGTTTTAGTTTGGTTCTTCAAGCACTTCCGTTCAATGCTGTAGTGATAAAATGAATATTGATCTGGGGCTGGTTCATGTCTGGATTATTAATATAATAATATGTGAGGTATATTGATTCAACTCAAGAACTGGTATAATTTTGTGTGGGTTTTAGTTGTTGCCAAGTGCAGGTCATTATCACTGAATAAAACTAACATGCTTCCCCTCTTTCCGATTCAACTTAAGAACTGATATAATTTTGTGTGGGAATTGTAATCCTAGGCTGATATATGTCACCTCACAGGTTAGAAAATAACATGCTTCCCCTCTTTCTGATTTATTTTTTATTTTTTAAAATTTTTTGGCGAAAACTAACTTATACTTCTCGAATAACTGTTTCTTTCCATTTTTATTCATTTACAAAGTCATTTTTATTTAAGATTATGAGATTAATGTACTTACCTTGCCTAGAAGAATTTAAACCCTCTTAGGCTCTTATAGTTCCAGTTCGTGTAAGTAGGTTTTATTTAGTACACTCTCTCTCTCTCCCTCCCCAGTAATATCAGTCTTGCATACTTGTGTTTAAAAGTATTTCGTCAAGCTAATATAGGACATGCACAACAACTTCCCCTCCTCAGCTCAACAGTGCATTATCCTAATCTTTTGTGATAACTGATAAGTAACTCCATTTTTTTGGTCATTTAATGTTGTCTAATGCCACATATTCAGTTAATGTTTGCGTTTTTTTGTAGTTTTGCATAGTGGTTGGAGCATTAAAGCCAAGAGAAAGTGCAAGGACTTGGGTCGAAAATAGTACATAGTTGGAGCCTTAAGGCATTCGGAATATATGAATACTGCAATTGAAAGATGAGGTCTTACTTACAGAGGAGGAGAAATATAGTCCGCAGTTCAACAAATTTTTTTTTATTTTTTTGGACAACAATGATTTATTACTTTGTGTTTTTTTACTGAATGTATTAACATTAACAAAAATTGTGTACTGTACTTTTGTGCATGAATTTTAATGGACTATCTTTTCTTTGTATTCAATTATATTTTTTTTGTTATTGGAATATGGAGCGTATACTGTTAGGTTGCAAATAAAAAAAATAAAAAATAAAAAGATAAAAACAATTAAAAAAAAAAAGGAAAGACGTGGAGATGTAAATTATGTGAAGGTTGCAACTTAATTGGTTAACTTATAATGATATGTGTAAAAAAGAGAAAACTGAAAAGGAAAAACAGTTTTGCACCAAACAAGTTTTCATTATTTTGTGTTTTTGAAAACTGTTTTCAATCTTATATGTGCCAAACGAGTTTTCGTACTTAGAAAATCAAAAACAGTTTTCTGTTCTCATTCTCGAAAACAGAAAACAGAAAACTGTTTTCAGAGTTGGGGGCCAAACAAGGCCAAAACTTTCCTCCATGATTACTACAATTTAAGAATAAACAAGTTGTTTATCAATGCTTGGGAAGAAAATGAGTTGTGAGTTAATGGGATTCTAATCACCTAGGTAAATTGATATCAATATTTTTGCTAAGAACAAACTGAGAAACACATTAAAAAAGTGCCGAGTATCCCATTCTACATACTATTATCACCTTAGCCGCTGACTTAACATTAGAGGTTTTTCTTTCTTTTCTTTTTTTGTTTACATTGGAGGGGATTCAATTCTTGGACCTAGTTTAATCCTAACTCTTTTCCCCTTATACACTCGTCCCTGGGGCTTGCCTTAAGGGCTTGACATCAGAGGTCTTCTTTAGCTTCTAGATGGGGACATTTATAAACGTGCCCACGTACCCAAATCCCATTATGAAGAAAGCCCCAGCTTGCAGTAACAGATACATGAAGAAATGATCTTTTCCAAAGAGGAGGTCATAGATTGCACATTGCAGCATATACATTCCTATTATCAACTCCCAAACACGGATCCTGTTCATAACATCACCAATGAAGTTGAAAAATATATGTTAGATCAATTAACAAAGTGGAAAATTTGATGTTTTGAGACTGGACTACTACTACATTCCACATATAATTTTATTTACCCATGATATCTTTTGGCATACCTTTCTCCAATTTGTGATCGTGGTTTCTTAAGTGCTATGCTACTTTTCTTTTGTTTCATGGTGTTCCCAAGCTTCTCTGTCACGACCCATTCATAGGCATGATTGGCTTCTAGGAGTCCAATTATTGCTGCCTTAGTTCAATGGAGAGACATGGCATTCTCAAATAGGATCCAGAAGACAAGCAGATGTAGAGACCTGCATTAGAACAAGAGAGATCTTAGCTATAAATTAGCAACATCATTCAACCAAAGAGAGCTAAAAAAAAAAAGGAAAAAAAAAAAAAAAAAAGGGTATAAAAAAAAAAAATTTTTTTTTTTTTTTATAACTTTTTTTTTTTTTTTTTTTTTTTGAATTTCTATACTTTGGAGTGCATACTGCATTTAGAAGTGTAATGGTTGCAGGAATGTAAATGGCTATCGACTTTGGTAGATAAACTTCGGGAACTAAAACACTTGCTGGGATATATAACTATGCAGTAAAAGAAGAAAGTGACCCAGTGGGCAACTATCTTCCGCACAAAGAAGAAGGCGTAGATTGTTGGGAGCGGAAATACCATGAACTCGTGATAGTATAGATCATGCAAAAAAAAAAAAAAATCCGAATCCTTTATCATAAAGAGATGAAAACGTACCTTAGAGATTTGTCTGGATTGATCTCAATGAATCACGAACTGTAGAAAACTGCTCGAGCTCTTCAAGCCTTCTACCGTATTCCTCCTATGCCAGAACGTGAAGAGAGAGTGGCTCTCTTTGTGCTCTACTTGTTAGGCGGCTGCCTCTAAGGTTTAGAAATAATATTTCGTCTGACCTATAGGTTGCCTAACGTGGCATTTATATAAGCTACGGTAAGGACCTAAAAGCAAATAAGTTTCGGGCTCCCAATATAAATATTAATTATAATTCAATCAACCAAAGAATTATAATTGCACTCCATCGCTTATTCGAAATTCTATTTCGAGCTCTTTGTTAGTAAATACTTATTAATCTCTCCACGTTAAGATTACATATACTCGTTGAGTAAATTAAATCACTGACAATTTTATTTAATCAACATCTGTTAATCTCCTTCAGATGTTCCACTTAACTTATTTGATATGTTGGATACAAAATCCACCTGCAGGGTTTAACATAATCAAAACTTATAAGCATCCTCAAGGGGGTATCATCAATCCATATTATAGGACGTGGATTCCGTTAATAATTAATATACACCATACGCTTAATGTCGTTACCCACCTCACCGAGTTTATTGACCCATAAAAGATCCTACTCTATATGAATCAAGATAACAAATACTAATGCTCCGTTTGGTAGGACGGATGGAAAAATAGAAGGAAGCTAGGAAAATAGGAGGGATGGACTTTCCTTCCTCAGGGGAGGGAAACCATTTTTCTTTCCTGTGTGTTTGGTATGATGGATGGAATAGTGGTTTCCTTCCTTCCATGTGTTTGGTAAATTGGGAGGATGGAAAGGAAGTAAAGCACCTAAATTACAATTTTACCCCCACATATATTTAACCAAAATGACATTATACTACTAAATTCTAATAACCATTAAAAAGATTCAGTTATATGTTCATAATTGAGAAATGATAATTTTATAAGTGGGTCTCCGATGAGAATTTTTTTAAAATTACTTTTTGTCAGAAAAACAAATTCTAATATTTATGAAATTCTCTTTCTCAGCTCCTTCCTTGGAAAGGCTGAGGGGTTTAAACCAAAAAACTAATGTTAAAATGGTCTTTTCAAAGCCCACATAAGCTGATCTCCAGTTTTCCTTCCACTTTTCCACCCGAAATTGGGCGGATTGAATACCTCCCCTTTTTCCCCCACTTTTCCCCTCATTTTTCCCTCCACTTTTCCCTTCCCTCCATACCAAACATGTCCTAAATCTCTCTTCCCTCCACTTTTCCCTCCTCCCACTTTTCCCTTGTAACAAACAGGCCATAAGTGTATGTGCATATTAAATATTTCGGGATTAAGAGCATAAACATTCATGATAACCATGAGGTATTAATTGTTTAATATGTCAATATAGAACAATTACCTCAAGACAGTCCCGTTCAATACATACAATTGTGCTAGCACAAGAAGTCGGAACTAAAACGTTCCCCATAGTCAAGACAGACCTACTGAAATCTTGTGCTACAATCCTACCGATAGTGTGTCCAGTTCCATCTCAGACTGTGAACAATAAGCTTATATTCTACAAAAACTGATGATCTGATCCTTTGTGTGTAAGCCGAACTCTACACACCATATTATCTACTATGTAGAATAAAAGACACACATGCATAACATTAAAAGATAATATAATGCAAACATAGCTCATACAGATTCTCATTTAAAATGCAATATCAGAATTCATTAATAAATAAATACTAAGGTCTATTACATAAAAGCATGACTTTTAGTATATATCCCCAACGTAGATGACATGAAATTTCTTCCAAATTGATACCTTCTGCAAAATATAATATACGTACTACATGATATTTAATTTCATTAATGAAAAAATTCTCAAAGTAACATTTTGTACACACAAATTTCATATCTTGAAATTAAACGGACAATAAAGTGGACAAATATATAATTTTATTAGTTTAGAAAACAAAATAGGTACAAATCTTTGTTAGATATATTCTTTACAAAATCCTTGATTAGATCTTCTATCTTGATCTTTATCCAAGTGCAAGAAACTCTTGTTCTTGAATCAAGATTAAAAGTTCTCACTATTTTTAATTTGTGAAGATTGAGTATAATTGAGGGTGTGGAAGCTTGATGTCAAAGAAACTATTAGCAATTTCAATCTTCTTGATTTGTGAAGGTTGAATGAAAGATTTAATCAACAATTGTTAAAGCTTGATCTTGAATAAATCAATAGTCTTCTTGGTTAGTTTAATCATGAGCTATTGAGGTTTGACCTCAAATAAATCAGCATACTTCTTGATTTATGAAGATTAAAAAATATATTCAATCAAGATTTATTGAGGCTTGTTCTCAAATAAACTAATGATCTTTCTTTGAACTCTTGATTCAAAGGTGAGACTCGCGTGTTCTTAATTAAATCAAGAGTAAAATTATTCTAATCTTCTTAATTTGAGAAGATTAGATGAGAAATTTAATCGAAGACCATGAAAGCTTGATCTCAAAATAAATCGTTGTTCATAATTTGGAATCCCCAAAGTTGCATGCAAGGCTAAACTTCATAATTTGGAATCCTCAAATTTGAATTTCTTTGACTTTTGACAACTAAAAAGGATTTTGTTGGCCCAAAATATACTCTAGAGTGGGGGTGAATAAAGTATAGGCAAATAAAAATTCAATGGGATACAATATTTTAAAATTTTTGAATTAGGATAAACAAGAATGCAATATTAGATTTCAACCAAGCAAATGGAATAGCAAGTAAATAAACAGAAATACAAGAATTTGAGTTAGAGAATCAAACACAACGATTTACATGGTTCGATCTCCGCCTACATCCAAGCCTCAAGAATTTCGTCGCGAGGTTTAATCCACTATGAAATCTTCTTCAAGGTGGAGAAACCTTTACACTTACCTCCTTTCAAGGTGGAAGACAACTTACCCACAAGAGTTTTCACAAAACCCTTTCAATCTCACAATATTATATACAAGATAAATGGAGAGTAATACAATAAATGCTTCACAAAGCTGATTTGCAATAAATACAAGATGAACAAATGGCCACTTAAATGATTAACAACAATAGCTCAGATTTTTCTCAAAGAGAAGCTTGAATAATGAATGCTTGAGAGTGAATAGATGAGAGAGATTAACTATGTAAGCAATAAATGAGAGTCAAGCCACTATATATAATGAACTAGGGCCAAAATGGTTGTTTAAAACCCTTGGAGTCTGATGAGAGAAGATGGGGGTGGTTGGGGCTCATTTAATGCTTGATTAGCTATAAAGAGAAAGAGCCGTTTTGAAGTTGCAGAGACATTAGTCGACTAGGGCCGTTTTGAAGTTGCAGAGACATTAATTGACTAGAAGAAGGTGATTAGTCGACTAACAAGTCATTTTTCAAAAGATTTTTCATTCTCGGGCTCGGTTAGTCGACTAGGCACTAAGGATTAGTTGACTAGCTAAGCTAAACTCAGTTTGAACAAAATCTGAGTTTGTTAGTCGACTAGGAACTAGGGTATTAGTTGACTAGCAACTTAAAATCGCTTTGGAAAATTTTCTCCGGGATCGATTAGTCGACTAGTAAGAGGTCATTAGTCGACTAGCAACTTTGCAACAAAACAGGGCCTCTGGTCCTTCCATTCGTTGACTAAAAGAACATGGTTAGTAGACTAGACCAGGGTGCTTAGTCGATTAACTTAGAATTTCTCAAAACACTACCTCTGGACTTCACTTAGTCGACTAGGACTAAAGGGTTAGTCGATTAGGGAAGTTGCAATGTCAATATTTTGAAATTCTTAAGTCAAAATCAACATAAAATACTTGGGTAAGTTAACCAAGTGTTCCAAAATATTTTTGAGCAATTTTGATAATGTTTTCAAGCATGAATGCTAGTGCACAATGATATGTAAAAAGTTTTCTCTTGAGCTATGCAACATTGAGTATGAGAGAGACCTTACAAAGAGTTCCTAATCACTAGAATAGCAACTTGACTTCAAAAGGTCTTCATAAGCTTGAGCAAATCTTCAAGTTGATCTTCAAGGATTGAACTTCTTGAATGACTTCATCTTTAAGCTTTGAATATTCATGAGCTTTAAGCTTTGAACTCCATGAGCTTGAATGAATAATGTGCGCATTGAAATTGCTTGATGAATGTTGATGAGAGCTCCAATAAGATGTAACTTTGAATCTATGGAAACATAACACTCAACCACTTGTTAGATAAAATGTATGTTTTAGTTATCATCAAAATAAAGTCAATGACCTTAGGGCTAACAGCTTTTATTCTCTCCATTTTTACATTAATTTAATTGTCAAATTTAGTTGGCTGGAAGACTTGATTATTTTTATGGTGATGTGGCATTCCATTTGTTGACATGTGTTACTTGTTATGAACCCATATTAATCTATCGATGAGTCACTATACTAACATGTCTTTTATATGTTTTTATATGCAGGATCTGTGTCCATCTTAAGCATAATTTATTGATCGATCAAATGTCAAACCTTTAATTAGTAACTATTGACCAATTGGGTGGTAATATGTACTTCCCCAAACTTTCAATGTCAATGCATTTATTTTTAAGTTAAATTAATCTTCATTATACATGTTAGAGCAAAAGATTGGAATTTTTTTTTTTTTTTTTTGCTTTTTTTTTTCCAAATGATAAAAATCTTTTCTTACTCCAAACCTCTATAATATTAACAAATAGGTATCGAACTATTGATATATTTCCATGTGCTCAAATTCAAAACCAACGAAGTTCAATCACCTCACAAAGGATGATTTCCCTTGTCATTTTCCTAAAGAGATTAACTGGGCCACTTGACCAGCGGTGTTGCTGATATCGATATGCCTTGAAGGTACTAGGGAGTTCATTTTTTACCTAACAAGAGAGTGGGAAAATGTGGAGTGGTGTTGATGATTAATTTATTGAAACTTGACAAACAATAATATAAATAGTGAAATTAAAAGATGAAATACATAACTCACTAATAAATCCCCAACGAAGACAAATTTCCAACCCTTGAGGCTAGCCCTAACTGCAAGATCCATGTCTTCTATTGTGGTTCGATCTTTCCACCCGCCAGCATCATTTATAGCTTGAATTTGCCAAACACCAACTATCCCTACAAATGGAATCCTCGACAAGATTAAAAGTAATTTTCCAATGAATTAATACACGGAATATGATTTTTATTATTGTCTACAAATTTTAATTGAGTTTACCATTGAACCCAAAAAAATGAACAAGTTGAGGAACCCACTTCTTGCTCCACGCTAAAGTGGTAGTCTAGTGACATTTCTTGAAGCCGAGTCATTAGACGTTCATTTGCATTCATTACAGAAAATAAATAAACACTAAATAACATTAAAAAACCACAAAATAATTAATAATGATAATGACAATGATAATTATGATAACATAACTAATGCAACTGCTAATTAATTAACCTTAAACCTTGGTGGGGCTCAACTTGAAGCTAGTATGTAGGCAAACAGCATGAGTAATGCATGAGCACCATGGTTTTAAGTATCAGGTAACGGATCCGTAATGGTAACGGTAAAGGTGTAACGAGACTCGGGTGTATCGGGTGATATGTAATGGGTATCGGCTATCGGGTGCCGGGGCCGTGGAATTTTTTTTTTTTTTTTTGTACACCAACCCCAAAAATAGTAATACACATATTTTCACCCCTATAATCATGTGTATTAATATTTTGAAAGAGTTTTAGTGAATGTACAATAGTATTTATAGACTTATAGTTTATAATTTTTGTACATTCTATTTTTAATAATTTTTAAAATTATTTTTCGAATGTTTTTAGAAATTTTCTTATAAGGAATTTAATGTTTTAAATTATTTTAAATATTTTTATAATTTTAAATTTCTTTCATAATTTTGAAATTTTAACATATTTATTTTTCAAAATTTAAGCATTTTCTTATTTTTAATTTTTTTTTCCCAAATTTTTATAAATTTTAGATTTTTTTTTTCAGTTTTGTATTATTTTTTAATTTTTTTAGTATTTTATTTTAAATTTTATAATATTTTGTTAATGATAATTTTAGAATTTTAATTTAAACATTATAAATATTTTTAATAATATTTTTCGAATTGTATCATTGTTTTTCAAATATTTTAAGAATTTTTATTAGTTTTTAACATATTTTAAAAAAATAATAAGTGATTTTAACACGTTTTTATATTTTAAATACTTTTAATAATTTATTAAAATGATAAAAATAATTGCAAAATAAGAAAATATAAATAGAAAATAAAACAATTAAGATAAAATTATAAATTTATTATTTATATATTAAATTTAGGGCAATTTCCATGAATAATCCTAAGTTTACAAAATATTACGCCTATGTAGACATCCATTTTTGACCATGAATATGGTCATTAATGATTGCCTGTGATTTGAGGTGAAAAAGGGTGTCAAAACCCTAAGTGGTCAATTTTACCCTTATGAGTAGTTAGTTAGAGGTCATTATCACATGTAGGTTTTTAGGTCAGATTGTGTGTTTGGTAGCTAAGTTGATCAGTGAGAAGGTTTGTTGAGCATTCTGGCTCATGTTTGGTTCTTGAGGCTCAAAAGGCCCTTTCAAGCTTATATTAGGGTTTCGACCGAGAACGACCGGGATTCGATCTTTTTATCAAACCAAAGCCTTCAAAGGCTTTAAAACACTTTCTTAAAATGTTTTAAAACTTGTTTCAAGAAGAAGAAATGATTTCGAGAGCAATCGGTTAGCATATTTTAAAACCCTAATTTGGGCCCGGCGGGACCTAAACAGCTAATCGGTTGAATTTTCCTTAAAACTTTGACTTTGGTCAATGCATTTTTACTTCAAACACTTCTTAAAACATGGAGAATCGAATCACGATCGTTTTGGCACTTGAATCGTCGAATTTAGACTTAAAACGGGCCCGAAAAGCAGAAAAAAAACCGAAACTGGGTCGAAACGCGATGAAACAAGCCCACATAGGGCAAAATTGGGCTCAAGGCTCGATAGCCATCCACCAAGGGACGACCAACCATCCTAGAGGGACGGCCAACCGTCCCAAGGTGGATGGCCACCCGAGCCTTTGCCCAATAGCTTCTATTTTTCAGTCTTTTTTCCATCTGGGACTCTTCCAAGGGTTGCCATATGTCTAGCTCGGCCTTGAGGACTTTGGGATGAGTTTAAAGACCTTGGAAGGCTGTTTTGTGACTCTTGGATCATTCCTCAGAGATTTAAACTCAGCCATTGATCAATTTCAAGCTTCCCTATAAATAGAGAGCTCTGAAATCAGTTTGAAGACACACAGAGAGTCATAGAAAACTCATAAGGCATTTAGAGAGCCAAAATTGAAGAGTAGAAGCTTAAGGTACTATATTTAGTCCTTTAGCATCGTCAACTATATTTTTGAAGTCTTTAAAGCTTAGAAGAGAAGCTTGGAGAAAGGGAGAAGGAAGCAAAAAAAGTTAGATTGTGAAGTTTGTTTTAAGTTTTTGCATACTTCTTCTTCTTCTTCTTCATTCTTCTTCTATGCCATGTTAGGGATGGGTACCTAAGTTGGGTATTCAAAGGTTAGGATTAGTTGCATATTTTCTGCATTATGGTTTTTATTTAAGTATAGTTAGTTTGTTTTGATTATGTTAAATTAGTATAGGTCAATAGGAACATGTTTAAGTTTGTTTATATCATTTATATTTATGTTTAATGTTTGAAATATCATATGAAATGTGTTCGAGGGAACAAACTAAGGTAAGTCCCTTCCCTTATGCTAAACTTGGTGTTTTCAGACATGATGCATGATTATTTTGATATATCATATTAGGTTGCATATTAGGACATTTACACCTCTTTATTTATTTTATTTTTGGGTTTTAAATCCACTTCTTGGTTACATATAAATCTGTCCAAGGTTTAAAGTAACCTTAAAATGGATTAAAAAACCATTTTTAGGATCCAAACTAACTTAGAAACATGCCTAGGTCCACATAGATAACTTAGATTGCATTTAGGACATTTTTCATGCATTGTTTATATTCTCCATTGCATATTTAGTGTATTTTCTATAAATTCCAGCATGCATAATGTTAGTATATTAGGTATTTAGACTAACTTAGGACTAGATAGAGACCATAGAATTAGGGGGGTTACTTGACCCCACTTAGGACTATCTTTTGTTGTAAGAATTACAATAGTAATCGAATTCTACCTAATTTAGGAGTCTACTTCGAGAAAAACTATAAATCAAGTGATTTTGAAAGTGGTTTAATTGGAATGAAATTCCATCATTTATACAAAAAAGTATTTTGATCAAATTCAAACTCTCGAAGTTAGAGTCCTAGATAAGATAGAGTCCTTTCAACTATGTGGTTCATTATAATAGGAGAGTCCTAGGTAATCAAACTACGTGGACTTTGATTCTTATCAAGAGATTGGTAAGGTACATAGGCAGTCAATAGGGCGCAAGTCCAATCTTATGAGGACTCTATGTCCCCTAAGGTCTTTAGGATTTTGATTCTCTTATATTATTATTATCTATTATCTAGTATTATCTATACTACTTTTTGGTTGATTAGATATGATAGGGTTGTTTTCATGAGATTTTGATAAAACTCAATAGTAATTAGGAGACCTTTAATTAGGGTGAGGTGGGTGCCTACAAGGAGTTCCTTGGAACCTTCCCACTTCATAACCTAGCCCCCGAATCCAACTCTGATTCAAAGACCATGATTTTCCAAAATATGGGGTCAATGTTTTATTGAAAATAAAACTCTTTTTGTGGTTTCCTTGTTCCTTAAAAATAAGGTGGCGACTCCCAGTTTTTTTACAAACTCTTATCCTTTTTCAAAACCCAATCTTGAGTGGATAATAGAGAAAGGATAAATGTGGATAATAAAGAAGGATAACAGAGAAGGATAAATCGAGACGGATAATGAGTAATCCACAATCCATAATGATTCCAAAAAGTGAAACGGCCTCCCGATCCGGGTCAGCTGGTTCACAGCCTACGAACCCGATCCAAAACTAATTACACAAATATTTTTTTAGGACATAAATACCCTCCACTCATATGAGTATTTACAATTTGACCATTGAAATGGTCAAAATTTTTGTACAAATGAATTAAAAAAAAATCGAAGAGTCACCAATAATCAACACAATCCCCAATATTACAAAGGATCACCAGTTATAAATAATCACCAAGCCCCAATATTACTAAGAATACCCAATAGAGTAGACAATATTTGATTGATTTGATGTTCTTGGAAAACGCAAACTGAATGAATGACATGCATGATGTTGACGTGACATAAAGTGGATTGAGGATTCTTAACAATAATGGTGATTATTAGATAAATTGGGGATTGAGGATTCTGTTTATTTTTTGGGATTATACATAAAATTGGGGATTCTGTACCAAAATTCGGGGGACATTGAATGACCCGCATTAAATGTTGACGTGACATAAAGTGGATTGGGGATTCTTAACAATATTGGTGATTATTAGATAAATTGGGGATTGGGGATTCTATTTATTTTTGGGGATTATACATAAAATTGGGGATCCTCTACAAAAATTCGGGGGACATTGAATGACTAGCATTAAATGTTGACGTAATATAAAGTGGATTGAGGATTCTTAACAATATTGGTGATTATTAGATAAATTGGGGATTGGGGATTCTGTTTATTTTTGGGGATTATACATAAAATTGGTGATTCTGTACAAATTGGTCAAACTTCAATTTTAAGGGTAATTTCGTCTAAAAAAACAGTAATAAGTGTATATCCGTATTATGTTTTGGATCGGGTTCATAGGCGTAATATTTTGGAAACTTAGGATTACTCATGGAAATTGCCCTTAAATTTATTATGTACTTTGACTATTCAAAGAGAAAGGAGAAAAAAAAATCAAGTTAGCTTGCTGGATATATACGACTTAGCAGTAGGCACCGACTGTGTGTGTGTGTATATATATATATATATATATATATATATATATATATATATATATATATATATATATATATATATATTACATATACACACCAGTCGAAGACTTACCTCACCGACGACCTTCAATGGCAACCATAGTTGGCCGGCGGCGAGAGAAGATCAGTGAATGCACCGGCGACTGAAACTGCGACTGAACCAGCAACTGAACAGTGCATTTTCTCTTCTCTCTTGACCCACGACCACTACTACAAAAAAAGGGCAAAGACGACACTTTTTTTTGGACTTCCCATGACACTTTTGATAAGTGTCATTGAAGCCAATCAAAATACGACACTTTTCTAAAAAGTGTCGTGCATAGTAATAATTTTACGACACTTTTAACAAATGTCGTGAATACAAGGTTTATAACGACACTTTTACACAAGTGTCATGAAGACAAGGTTTATAACGACACTTTTACACAAGTGTCGTGAATATAAGGTTGATAACGACACTTATAAAAGTGTCGTAAAGTCAAGGTTTATAATGACACTTGCAAAAGTGTTGTGCAAATTAATGTATTTGAGATCACCTTTTATTGTCCATATGACATCGTTTCCCTTATGGCTTATCACTCCCACCCGGCCTATTAATTTTTTTCACTCCCGCCCTCTCTCTCTCTCTTTTTCTCTCTAGCTAGCTAGCTCTTGATCTCTCTATTCGTGAAGAGGCAAAACATACGTACGTGCACCATACATTTATATGTGTTCGTGAAGGGGAGAAACCCTAACCCTCAATATATATATTATAGTAATCAACCGTTGGATAAGATGTTCCATATAAACACACACTACTACAAAAACCCTCATTAACGACACTCAAAAAGTGTCGTTATTTTGGATTCACGACACTTTGGGAAGTGTCATCTATCGCACTGTCATGAAAAGTTTTACGACACTTGATGCAGTGTCATAAAATTTCAACCTTGCACGACACTTAAAAAGTGTCGTTAACAAATTATATTGGCACAACACTTTATGAAGTGTCATTATAAAATATCTTATTACGACACTTTTAAAAGTGTCGTAAAACTTTAAACATACAATAACACTTTATAAGTGTCGTTAAATTAGTCCAGAAATTTTTTTTTTTTTTACACCTGTTATTTTGTCTCCTCTTGCAGTGACCTGTATTATATTCACCTGTTTTCACATATAAAATTATATTTCCTAACATCCCATACCACCATTACACATGAATAAAAGAGAATTGCAAAATATGGTGCACTTAATTATCAACATATATCCAAAGTGCATGTTTACCTCAAACTACCATATCCAATGCATGTTTACCTCAAACTAACATATCTAAAGTGCATGTTTACCGAGTACAATTTTTTTGTTCAAAAAATGAAAAATAAATGGTTCTATTACATCCAAAACATTCTCATAAGCAAATGACAATAAAAGTATAGCTTCTATTTCTCATTTGCAAGTCTTCGACACGCAAAATGTAGTTTCATGTTGTCTTTGATTGGCTTCGTATGCTCTAGGACCCTGTGAGAAAAATATACATATGTAAATTTAGTAATTATAACTTTATATTGCACCTATGTTGATAAGTGTAAAATATCGAAGTATATATGGAGAGTGTAAATGATAAGCCAAAACAAAAGCTATATATATATATATATATACGGAATCAAGTCTTGGAACTATTCTTCTATGGAATGATGAATTAAATACACATCACATTGTTATTCAGAGCTTGAGAGAGAGGGAGAGAGAGAGGGGTTCACACAAACTTTCTCTAATCCATCCATTGCATATTATTATGGAGGTGAGTTTAGTTTTGAAAACATAAATGGGCCATATGTTAGATTCATATGTTGTTTAATTGTTTATTGATGGCTTTATATCACAAATGGTAGGTTTATTTGTAGGCTATGATAGGACTTCCAGTGAGTAGTAGGAGTAGCCTAAATTTGTAAATTCAGATGAAGTTGGACTACCTTATATCAATTTTTATGCTTTTATAGATGGTAGGGTGCAATTTTTATGCTTTTTAATATAACATATAGATAAAAGAATTTAGAAGTTTTAGGAATCTCATGGTATAAGAATTTAGAATTTAGAAGTGCGGGCAAGTTCCGCCCGCACTGCATCAATCAAATCTATCTTGTACGGTGTACAACTTAGAAAATGCAAGTTTTTTTGGTAAAATACACCGATCAACTTAGGTTTCAATACATTTACAACTCAATAATATAGAGTTAGTTGAATGACTCACCAATGAAGATGGATGGGTTCCATGCGATTCAACAATATCCTTCATATACCTCATCACATAGTACCCACACTCCACTGTCCTAATTAGTTTAGGGCAGTACATACATAAGTTGTTTTCATTAGTAATTATCAATATGTTTATGGAAATTAATAAAATGACACAATGTATAAATATGAAAACACATCATTCGCAATTACCATGGCTATCTCAAAAACTGGCGGCCTCCTACTTGAACCAAAATTGTCGATGTAGTCTAAACTTTTAAATGCACTACATAAATGAAATGATCGTTACCAACCAATGAAATTATAGAATTCATGTATTATAGGAATGTTAAATGATGGGCCATTTGAAATTAAACGCACAATTTTAAAGTCTCTAATAGTTTTGGAGGCATGGTATTGGCTAGTGGATCAAAATACCACATATGTCGCTTCCCTGGGTTAACCATAGCCAAAACCTAATGATACCTTCATGAATAAAAATATAATTTAAAATTTTTAGCTGAGTATAAAACATTGATGTCAAATACTATGAGGTACAACACTAAAATTCTTACCTAATGTTATATGGGTACAAAAAAAATGCAGTCCGCACTCGCAATCTCCATATTGGAATACAAATCTTCTGAATTACAAAAGGCGAGCATTAGAACAGGCCAGTAAAAATATTAAAGTAGAATAGAATAAAAGGAAGAAAATTTTAAGTCATAGGACATATTAGGTGGCATGTTCTACCAACCCCAGTCCATGAGCTTTACCATTTAGTACATTTCAATGGTTGATGAAAGATATATTTGGACTTTGTTCCATAGAATGTAATTTCATTCATTGGAAATCTTTAAAAGATCATGGAGCACAAAATTGGATAACAAACTAAACGGGCATTTGAAATTTTCGGAAAACGGGTCAAAGCTTGGGCCTGTTTGCATTATTTTTTCTTTAAATCACTTTTAGAGCTCAAAATTACACTTGATCTAAGAGATTGAGTGATAATCACTTTTGGATAACTTGAGGGGTGATAGGATGGATGTCCAAATTTTTATACTAAAAGTGATTGTTGCAAAAGCTTGGGGGCCTAACTTTTGCCTCAATCACTTCTAATATGAAAATTTTGATATGTGAAGACATGGTTTGAATATAACTTTAAAGAGATATGTGAAGAAATAGTTAACTAAAAGTGATTTTAGAAGAAGCCAATGGAAATGGCCCCCTAGTCTACCTAATTCAGGCTATCTTTTTCAACCAAAGACCAATGCTAAGTTAAATTTTAAACTTCAGCACCTTAGGCTTGAATTTCTTATATACCTGGAGTGCCAAACATTCCAGTATTTATACCAAATGCAAAAAAGTAAAACACCGGTCAGCATGACCAAGTTTTAGGAATTCCCAAACAGCCCTGATCGACTCAATCGACGAGGGAGATTATT